>LPNX011107127.1:335631-359395 GCA_001517045.1 Pseudotsuga menziesii
CAATAAATATTTTAGAATTTACAATGAATCTTAGTCACATCATTGTAGAGTTATTTTATTAATTTTATTTATAGTCAATTTAGAAAAGTAACTCAACCATGGTTATTTATATTGTGCATAAAAAGTAGTGTAGGAGGTGAGTTGTCATATATACCTACCCCATAAAACCCCTAACTCATAATATTTTAATATATCTTATATTTTGTAGTACATCTCTTAGGAGGCCCATTTTTGACCTCAAATTCTCTCTAATGACATGTGAGGTTACCTCAGTCCGAAGTTTCAGACACAAAGGAGCTGTACTTTTGGAGATACCGCATAAACAATATCAGGCATTCAATAGAAGAAACTGAAGAAAACTAGGGCATTAGATATTTTGCAATTCTGATCATAGTTTTGGGAAAATGAATATGCTGCTCAACTCTCATTCAAAACGCACATCTTTCTATCCAATCAGATTTGAAATATTCCAAGTTTTGAAAATTAGGGTTTCTATTACAAACCCTAGATCATCCAGACTCGGAACCAGGACGAACATCTCAAATCGAATTTCACTCGTTCTAGAAGAAAATGAATTGGACACCTACATAAGTGGAGAGGTAGATGAGGCTAAAGCCTTACACAAGAAGAAGCTCGACTCATAATAAGAGAAGAGAAGATGGGAGCAACTGAAGATCAAGCGCTCACGATTCAAAGAAGATCCCTCAAGCGATGAGGAATATGGAGAACTCAATTCTTGAAGAACTTCTTATCCATCTTAGCATTTGGATAAGAAATGATGATGTCATGAATAAAGAAGATGATGAAGCAGAAGGCTCAAGAAGGAGTCTACCCACGAAATGAATAAAATATAAGTATTCAATTGTCATTTCATGATATTGTTTTGGTATGCATTTGTTTATATTCAACTGATGTGTTAGAATGACAGATACTACTAATATGCATGTGATGGGTAAGTAGCTCATGGTGGTATACAACTCTCCATTGCTACTTATATAAGATGAAACCTCTTTGCTGACATATTGGATTAGTGCACAATCTCAATGATGTTATGGTAGAGATGGAAGGCATCTAGAAATTTTCTGTGAGATATGGATGAATGTTGTATTGGCTAAACATTTGCATGATGCATAAGAATTTGTCGTTATGCATATGTTCTATGAAATGGTTCTAACCATGCAACTGGTGCATTTGACTTGTAGGAAAGGTCATGTACAACCACCTACAAGAAAAGGAGATGGGACTTGTTCCGAAGAACAAGTGATGACAATTCAAGATTCACTCCAATAAACATGAACCTGAAGCTCCCAAGGTCAGAGACACCGTGACAGAAGAAAGAACTTCAGAGAGCGGAGATCCACCTCGAAAGATGAAGACCACCTTGGGTACGAGAGATAACTCAAGATGAAGAAAATTATGGCGAGACTTCCAAACCAAAGTAAGAGGCCTTAGACACAGTCTAGTTGTGTAACACAGTTGGGTGATATCATTGATGCAAACCCTTCCAGCTATGAAAGAAGCTATGATCAAAGAGTAACAGTTGATCATGAGGAATGATGTCTACGATATGGTTTCGAGACCTAAAGGGAAGTCCGTAGTGTCTTCCATATGGATCTACAAGAATAAGTGTGTAAATCAAGGTTTGTGGTTTGTCTCAGAAAGAATAGACTATGGCATGACATACTCTATTGACGAGACACACTTCTTCAGTAGAAGTATATATCAAGCAAAGAACCACCTGCATAGAATATACTTTGTACGAGCTCAGAATGCACCCTTATAAAAGCACATTTAGGATCTGGATAGATAACATAGAGTGATAAATATCTTAACCTTTGCTACAAGGTTGAAGATGGAAACCTATAGAAGACAACAAGCTCATAGATGGGTGCAAGAGGAACTTTTTGACAAAGTTCAAGATAAAGGGATCTTGGTATCTAGTAACCTGAGATGGATACATAGTAGCATAGGATGCTACTTGTCACTCCAGTAAAGAATGCAAAGGGAAGATGATGCTCCGCTTCAGGTGGAGTGGCTATAGAAGATCTCTGAGTTCGACATGGTATGACATGATGGACAGCTTCCTGATGGACCGAGATTTTACCAAGAGTAATGTGGGTTCCAACCTTCAAGGTTGAATGCATAAGACTAGTATATGTCAATGACCTAACAGAATGAACTCATGGAAGATGCAATGCTGGAAGAATACCAGAATGATGTTTGGGATATAATACTCAAACTAGAAATCAAGAGTGTGGTATCTTCCAAATGAATTTGCAAGATAAAAATATGTTGCTGATGGAAGTAAGGCAAGATTTGTGGCTAGGGGATTCTCTCAGAGAAAGGGAATTGATTATGAAGAGACACTTGCTCCAGGAAGCAAGGTACACTTCCATTAGAACTATCATGGAACCTGCTTCCATGATGAAGTGGGATCTACACCAGATGGATGTAAAGACAACCTTCCTGAATGGTATGATTGAGGAAGAGGTTTACATTGAACAACCACAGGGATTTGAAGTCGAAAACCAAAGTGACTCACATATACAAGTTAAAGAAGGCCCTGTACGGCCTGAAGCAAGCTCCTAGAGCTTGGTATGGAAGGATAGATAGTTTTCTGACGAGCTTGGACTTTAACAAGAGTAAAGCCGACCCTAACCTTTACTTCAAGGTTATAGAACATGAAGCTGTCATACTATTACTATATATGGATGACCTATTTCTGACAGGGAATGAGAAACATATCACATATTGCAAGAAGAAGCTAGCTGAAGAATTTGAGATGAAAGACCTTGGGTTAATGCATTATTTCCTAGGTCTCGAAGTATGGCAAAGTTCAGAAGGAATCTTTCTGAACCAGGGAAAGTATGATGTGGAAATCTTAAAGAAGATTTGATATGTTGGATTGTAAAGCCATGGCCACACCCATGAATACCAACATGAAGTTGTTGTTTGATGAGACATCAGAGTTAGTGTATATGATTCAATACAGACATATTTTTTGAGTTGTTGATGTATCTGATGAACACAAGGTCAAATATATGCTTTGCTGTGAACACCTTGAGTCAGTATCTACGTAACCCTAAATGTGTTCACCTGATAGTTGCAAAGCATGTGATGAGGTACCTAAAAGGTACGACAGACTTGTGACATTACTATGGTAGAGACCATGACTACATATTATATGGATATACTGATGCATACTGGGATGGAAGTGTCTTAGATAGAAGAAGCACATCAGGTGGATGTTATAGTTTGGGGTATGCTATGATTTCATGGTTTAGCAGGAAACAGTCCAGTGTTGCTCTTAGCACGGCTAAAGCAGAATATATAGCATCTTGCTCTACTAGTTGTGAAGCCATATGGCTTTGGAAGCTGATGTCAAGTTTATTCAACCCGAAGTTGGATACCACCATGATTTTATGTGATAACCAAAGTTGTATAAAAATGTCAGAGAACCCAGTGTTCCGTGATAGATCGAAGCACATAGAAATCCGATATTTCTACATTCGAGATATGATACAAAAGGGATCCATAAAGCTCCAGTATGTGAGTATTGATGAGAAAGTTGTTGATGTGTTGACGAAGCCTCTGTCTTGGATAAAGTTCGAACAATTTCAAGACAAGCTTGGTGTTGTCTGAAAAGACCTTTCTCGAAAGGGGGAGCAGTGATGTTGAAGTGGGATTGTATCATCCCTGGGCACTTGTCCTAAAGTGATACGGTGACTTTGGTACTCAAGAACGTGGTAGGATTGTGTCATCCTTGAAATATTGTTCAGAACAGATCCGGTGTCATCCTTGAAACGTGGGATTGTATCATCCTAAAAGGTACGACAGACTTGTGACATTACTATGGTAGAGATCATGACTACATATTATATGGATATACTGATGCAGACTGGGATGGAAGTGTCTTAGATAGAATAAGCACATCGGGTGGATGTTATAGTTTGGGGTCTGCTATGATTTCATGGTTTAGCAGGAAACAGTCCAGTGTTGCTCTTAGCACGGCTAAAGCAGAATATATAGCATCTTGCTCTGCTAGTTGTGAAGCCATATGGCTTCGGAAGCTGATGTCAAGTTTATTCAACCCGAAGTTGGATACCACCATGATTTTATGTGATAACCAAAGTTGTATAAAGATGTCAGAGAACCCAGTGTTCTGTGATAGATCGAAGCACATAGAAATCCGATATTTCTACATTCGAGATATGATACAAAAGGGAGCCATAAAGCTCCAGTATGTGAGTATTGATGAGAAAGTTGCTGATGTGTTGACGAAGCCTCTGTCTTGGATAAAGTTCGAACAATTTCAGGACAAGCTTGGTGTTGTCCGAAAAGACCTTTCTCGAAAGGGGGAGCAGTGATGTTGAAGTGGGATTGTATCATCCCTGGGCACTTGCCCTAAAGTGATACGGTGACTTCGGTACTCAAGAACGTGGTAGGATTGTGTCATCCTTGAAATGTTGTTCAGAACAGATCCGGTGACTTCGGTACTCGAGAACGTGGTAGGATTGTATCATCCTTGAACTTTTGTTCCGAATGGATCCGGTGACTTCGGTACTCGAGAATGTGTTAGGATTGTATCATCCTTGAACTTTTGTTCAGAATGGATCCGGTGACTTCGGTACTCGAAAACGTGGTAGGATTGTATCATCCTTGAACTTTTGTTCAAAACGGATCCGGTGACTTCGGTACTCGAGAACATGGTAGGATTGCATCATCCTTGGACTTAGTCCTAAAGTGATAGGGAGTGATTATCCCGTAATTGTATCCAGTGACTTTGGTTGTTGAGAATGTGGTAGGATTGCATCATCCTTGTATTTAGTCCTAAAGTGATAGGGAGTGATTATCCCGTAATTGTATCTGGTGACTTCGGTTGTCGAGAATGTGATAGGATTGTATCATCCTTGGACTTAAGTTCAAAAGTGATCCGAAGACTTTCTTCTTCGTATTGTGGATTGCAGGTTGTTGCTGATGATGATGATGTTGCTGATCGAAAGATCATAGTGTGATGATGATGTTGCTCAGGTTGTTTCTGATCGAAAGATCAGAGTGTGATGATGATGTTGTTGATCAAAAGATCAGAGTATGCTGATGATGATGATGTTACTGATCGAAAGATCAGAGTATGATGACGATGATGATCGAAAGATCAAAGTATCAATGATGATGTTGTTGATAGAAAGGTCAAAGTAATACTGATGATGATGATGATTGAAAGACCAAAGTATTGTTGATGATGTTGCTCAAAGTATTGCTGATGACGACGATGATCAAAAGATCAAAGTATTGCTGATGATGTTGCTCAAAGTATTGTTGATGATGATGTTGCTGATTGAAAGGACTAAAATGCTGATGTTGTCGATCGAAAAGATCAAAGTGTTGTTGCAAAGGATAGAGAAGATCAAAGTGATGCTGCAAAGGATCAAAAGATTGAAGTGATTCCACGAAGGATCGAAAGATCAAAGCATTGTTGCAAAAGGATCAAGTGATCATATGATGCAGAAGATGAAGACATTAAAGAGTAGTTGGTCCAAGCTACTGATGAATGTTGAAAAACTTCCTGTGACATATAGATGTGTCACCTTGATGATGTTGAAGATGCTCTCTCTCCTCCTCCTACTGTTGTTGTAGAATACCCTTCTCGTTAAGGGGGAGTGTTGAATTATTGTAACTTCGAAGTGTATTTACCTGGATGTTCCTATCGGGAGAATTATGTGTATTTTATTGTACTCGATGTTCCTATAGGTAGAATAATTTGTATTTCAATGTACCCCAATGTTCCTATCGGGAGAACTACTAAGAGTCATGAGGAAGTCCCCTCCTTTGTAAGTTAGGGGGAAAAGTCCCCATAGTTGTGGGGCACTAGAGTCTCCCTAGAGAAGTCGACCCAGTCAAGTACACTGGGGCCGGCATAGTTGAGTTAAATGTCAAGTGAACGAAAGAATATAAATAGAGGGAGGCGCTCCTCATTTGACACACAGATACTCACTTGTGTATAGCGCATGGAGAGAGAGAGAGAGAGAGAGAGAGAGAGAGAGAGAGAGAGAGATTATACTGGAGGGAGGCACACCTGTTTTTGGGTCTTGTCTTTTATCTTTTATACATCTTATACAGAAGAAGTTTTTGCTGGGTTTTCTTCCCCATGAGGTTTTCCCAGGATAAATCTTTGCGTTCTTTTCTGTGGCTGTGCTTGTCTATCTTTCAGTGATATTTTGGCTTATGGTTATGCTGTTATAATGCAAGATGTTATAATATCTGATATAACAATTAAAAACTTAACATCAAGAATCTGCTCTTGCCAGAATACCATGGGTAAACCTGGTAATATAACCCATATTTGATGTTGGTTGCGTGCCTATTTCTTCGCATCAAAGTCTATTCGCCACTTCTTCAGTATGATGCCCAAAGGTCCCCACTGCCATTTCCTTTCCAACAGCTTGCGCCAGTCCTCCTCCTGATGCAGTTTTAGCAGGAACCAACCACACGGTAAAACATGGAATTTAGGCTTGTAACCCAACTCTCCTTCCCAATTTCTGTTTATCCACCCTTACATCGTTTCTCTTCCTGGAGTCTTGACGTAGAAACGTCCAACTAGTGCAAGCCTCAGATAGTCCGGTATCTGCTCGATCAGGATGTCCTTTCCAACTATTAATTCCACAGCATTTCTCACTGATCTGACTCCTTTGGTTTTTCGTGTTTTTTTGTTACTAATGTCAGCATGAACCAAGGTTATTATGTTTTCGCTTGCATGGATGATTTCGTTGCATGCTTCGTCCTTTGTTTCCCTCCTCGCATGCACCATCGCACAGCTCGCCTCCTCATCCTCTGTTTCCATAATCGCCACCGTACTATGCACCTCTTCATTCGTACAGAAGATGACGCCCTCCCACTCCTCCGAATCAAATTCGACTTCATCGATCACATGGTGGGTTTTTTATGTTCATGCGATCTTTATTGTAGCACGTTGTCTCCAGGCTTTCGCACCCTATCATCCTTAAAAAATTAAAAGTTAAGAAAATAACCATTGCTCCTTCTCCCATCCGCGTTTTGCCACCCTTTCACCTTCGACTTCACCTGCTCCTTGCTCATCTCCGCAGAGCTCCATCTCTCCCCCTTGTCCAAATGTGAGTCAATACATATACATATATATACACATGTATATGTATACATACCTAATGTACACACACACACACACACACATATATATATATATCTGTGTGTGTGTGTGTGTGTATAAATACATATGTATATATATACGTGTGTGTGTGTGTGTGTGTGTATATATATATATATATACGTATGTATCTAGACATGTGTATATACGTATGTATGTATACATATATATGTATATATACATATATGTACACACATGTACATACATATACATACATATATATGATACATAACATATACATACATATGTATGTATGTATATGTATATATGTGTATGTACATATATACATACATACATACATACATACATATACATACATACATATACACACACACACACACACACACACACACACACATATATATATATACATACATACATATACACACACACACACACACACACACACACACACATATATATATATATATATATATATATATATATATATTTTTTTTTTCTTTTTCTTTTTCCATGGTATATACACATACATATATATATATATATAGATATATATATATACATAAGTATATAGATACATATGTATATACACATACATATTTATATACATACATATGTACATTTACTGTTATACATACACACACACATACATATATGTACACACATATACATATATACGCACACACATATATATACACACATATACACGTACACACATATACACAGTATATATATGTATATGTACATATGTAACGTATGTTTTTTTTTCCTTGGGAAAAAAAACATAATTTTATTTCATCTTTCGAGTAACAAAATTACATTTTGTAGATACACATCGCTGTGTATTCTATATAGAACCCTGAGTAGGTCCAGTGTAATAAATACATTAAAAAAATAGGATGAATGATCAATCCTGGTCAAAATCACAATATATCTCGATCCATATACAACCATATCAACCAAGCTGAGTAATATAAAGACATATAGTTATGAAAATAAAACTAAGTATCAGTCAATATCTACAGATAAACCTGTAACTGCAGAGCATGTATCAATAAAAACAGTAAATAAAGGCCATCATAACGATACTAATTGAGGATCCACCCCCTCAATGAATGGACGATGATAAAAAGTGTGTTCAGTACCATCAAACTGCTCATAGATCTTCCACTGACCCATAATCAGATGTAGACCCTCCTTTGAGGCCAAGTCCTCCTCCCAATTATTCTCCCTGTAAACATGGCTGCAAGAGAATGAATCAAAGGTATCTAAAATGTCTGCAATAGAAGTGAGGATATTTTCCAGCCTCAAATTTCTGCATACTTGAGTCTTCTTGACCCAGTTGATGACATTCATAGAATCACCAAAACAATTTAGAGTACGTCACCCTTTCTCTGCTGCAAAGATGAGTAAAAGTTTCAAGCTGAACAGTTCAAGATAGTTATTGCTACCTTCTACTAATCCCATCGTGATCTTGAAGGAATGTCCCTCCATGAGAAACAGTATAGCACCGCCCCCACATTTGTTATCTTGTGCCGCACCATCGAAGAATGCCCAGGGTGCATTCTTATCAATCTCCACCTCTATATTATCCCTCTGGTTTTTAACTTTGACATGTTGCGGGAAAGCCTCGAGTATCCCACTGGTCAGAGTGGCCGTGATCTCAGGAGTACAACATTTCTCAGAGAAAATCAAGTTGTTCTGAGCAATCCAAACTCCCCAAATGACAAGAAGAGGAAGTGCTTTCATTGAGTCTATCATGATAGCTCTTCGCCAATTTTCCCACGCCTGAAGGATGTTGTTGCCCGTCCAGTTACATGGTACTCCAAAAATATTAGAGCATTCCTTCCAAACAACAATGACATACAGACAACTCGGAAAAAGATGCACAACAGTTTCCTCCACCCCTTTGCATAAAGTGCACCAGCCTGGTCCTTGGAAAGACCTATTTTGTAAATTATCACAGCATGGAGCCTTGTTCTCTAAGACACACCACATGAATAACCTAGTTTTTGGTGGACATTTTATTTTCCAAAGAGACTTCCACCACCAAACTACATCTCTCTCCACCTCCTGTGCACTCTGGTTGATATACCCTGCCTTTGGTGTGTACTTCCCATTTGAAGTCGATCCCATATTAAAACATCTTCCCTATCTCTCAGGATGATATGATCCTGTGATAGTGCCCATAAATACCTTTCTAGATCCTGTGTTTCAGGTTCCGCAAGCCCTAGGTCCCCAACCCGAATCCATGATTGTTCCCATCTTACCATCTGCACTGGATCCGCTAGTTGATGGAGGAAAAAGATACCTGATTGTCGTAAAGCCTGTATAGTATTTTCCAAAAGCTTATGCTGCTGTACACACCCGGCCCATGGGTCCTCCCCAACCCCGAGTTTCCTTCCATTCCCAATCATCCAAGCCAGCCTATTACCAATAACATAAAATGATTTGACAACAACTTTCCAAAAAATAGATCCCCCGACATGAGATTTTACTAGGCGTCTAATCCAATCCTCCATCGATTCAGGACTAATATACTTCTGAATCATCACATGAGCCCACAGATTTTCCATCTTCAAAATTCTCCAACCCCCTTTAGCCACCATAGATTTTGCAAAGAGAATTTTTTTTTTGAGTCCCCACCCCCCCAGTCCCTTTGGGATAACAATCTTCTCCCACCATACCCATGGAGTCACATGAGCTTCCTGCTTACCACTCCAAAGGAAACATAAGCATATTCCGCGAGCCTTTTCCAAAATGCCTTTTGGAATCCATGCCAAAGACATCCAGTAGACAGGAATGGCCTCCATAACGACTTTGACATGAACTAGTCTGCCAGCCCTTAACAACCATCTATGGCTCCACGTCTTTAGTCGCTTCTCCAGTTTCTCAAGTAACCAGACCCAGTCCTGTTTCCTGTAATCATTGGGTTTTAGGAAAAAACCCAAGTATTTCAAACCCTCCTCCAACCTTTCAACATTGAAAGGAAATAAATCTAAGAGGACCTGCTCCTCAACCCTAGTTAACAGATGAGTAGTTACTGAAGATTTCCCATAGTTTATGTTCATACCTGTTGCTTTTGAGAATAGCTTTAGGATATCATCCAAAGTATTAAAATCCCCGACAGATCCCGAACAGAATACCAAGATATCATCCATGAACAATAAGTGGGAAATTTGCAGATTCTAGGTAAGCTGTATCCCATAAAAGGTTCCTAACCGATTAGCCTCCTTAATGGACCGACTTAGGCCCTCTGCCACCAGCAGAAAGAGGAGGGGAGACAATGCACAACCCTGTCTCAGTCCACACTCAGCATGAAAGAAAGGGGATGCAACCCCATTGATCAAAACCAAAAAGGATACAGTAGTGATGCATCTCATTACCCATCTAATAAAAGCAATATCAAAACCCAAGTGTGTTAGCAGCAAATGAATGTAGATCTAGCTTACCTTGTCATATGCCTTTGCCAGATCAATTTTTAGGACCCGACCCTTGATATTTTTAGTTTTCATACTATGCAGGCCCTTCTGTGCAACCCCAATAGACTCATGAATCATTCTTCCCTCCAAAAAACCAATCTGTTCATCAGTTATGTGTTCTGAAAGAACCCGTTTCAATCTGCTGGCTATCACTTTTGTAACCACCTTATAGATATAGCTACAGAGTGAGATAGGTCCGAAATCATTCAAAGATGTAGGGTTGTCCACCTTCGGTATTAGGCCAATGAAAGTGGATTTAAAACAAGCCGGGATCTATCCAGTGGTTCTGGTATCCTCTACCACATATAGGAGGTCTCGACCCAACAAATCATAGAGTTCCAGAAAAAATTCAATCGTCCAACCATCCGGCCCCAGACTTTTATCCTTCTGAAAACTCTGAAGGACACACTTAAGTTCTTCCTCCGTCACTTCCTCCATCAGAGCTTGATTATCTTCGGGCTCCACAAAACCCAGGAAAACCTGAGCAATTCTAATAACTTCAGCCAAGGTAGCTTGAGCTGGGGCCTTATATAGGTTTTTGAAATGTTCCACCCCCAGGGAGGCCATACCGTCAAAAGTGTCAAACACATGGCCTTGTTCATATTCAAGACTCCACACAGTATTGGCTGCCTTTCTCCCTCTGGCATAAGCATGAAATTTTTTTGTGTTATCATCCCCACATTCCAGCCACGTAGCTCTGCTTTTCAGTCTCCAGTTTTCCTCCCTATCCAATAGTAGCGTGGTACTCCGCCCTTCCAGTCTTTTTAGAACATCCTTATCCACCTGATTCAATAATCCACCACCCTCCTAATCATAAAACACAGCAAGTTCAGCGTCCACCAGTTGCAGTTCTTTGGCATCCCTCTTTCTTTTGTCTATCGCCCAAGTCTTAATCACTTCTTTCAAGTTCCTGAAATTTTCTGCAAATTGAAAAGCAACAGTGAACCTATTCCCAGGTGCAAAATGAGCCCAGCCATTAGAGATCAGATCAATGAAGCTTTCATATTTGAGCCAAGTTTTATTAAATTTAAGAGAACTTGGTGGTTTGACCGACCCATTTTTTAATTCCAAAAAGATGGGAAAATGGTTTGAGAGGCCCCCTTTTCCCACCCATTGTCTAATGAAATGGCGACTTTCCACAATCTTCTCAGCAACAAGAAACTGATCCAGTCTTTTTGCCACACTCCCCTCCCCACATCTATTGTTTTTCCAAGTAGGTTTAAGTGCACTAGGCTCAACATCCAGCCAATTTCTTTCCACCAAATTCCTAGTAAAATAATCAGTCAGCGAGTCATGTCTTGCATGAGGCCCCCAAACCTCTGCCTGACCCAGAGAGAAGTTTAGATCTCCACCAATAATTAGCTTTTCTGCCCTCATCAGAGAATGATTGAAAATAGTATCCCAAAAAGGAATTCTATTTAGGTAAGGTCCATAAATATTGATAACATCACAATATCCACATGTTCCAGAGCACATAGAGTGATGCCGAGGACCGAATCCATGCCCCACACATTTAATACCTTGACACTCCTAATGTTCCAACCTATTGCTAGTCCACCCGAGCATCCTCTAACATCCAAAGTCTCAAAACACCAACCACCAAACCAGCTTTCAAGCTTTGCTTTCACCTCTACACCTACCCCCAAAGTTTCGTCAAGTAACATAATCTCGGGATGGTCTATCTCTACCACTCGCCGCAATGCTGATTTTTTTTGGGGACTAGCAAGACCCCGACAGTTAAAGGAAATCATCTTCATCTCCTGCCCTTCTTACGGGTGTTCACTGCTCTAAGTGCCCTATCAATTGAGATCTGTTTCCCTTCCAAAATATCCTTCTTAGCACGAGATCGTGCCTTTGCAAAATGTGAAACTCTGCCCCTCCCCCTAACAGTAGCAGCAGGGTTTTTCCCCAATCCTCCAGAAATACCTTTAGTGCATGAGCGCAGGAAATAACCTGAGTCAGTGGATTCGGTAGGAGAGTGGACCGAATGTAAAAGGACTGGTTCCAGAACCGACCCAAGGGGAGGTTCCTCAACTAAAGCAGCAGAGTTGGGTGACCGAAGCTCAATAGGATTTAGGGTTAATTTCTTTAACCCATCCACCCAGTCAATACCAGAAACATTTAAATGTTTTGCAAATAAATTTATGGACGAAGGTAGAGTAAAAGAAGAAGAACCAGGTGCGCCGACCAGAAAAGGTTCTCCAACCATTCTGTCCCTTTCAACAACCTGCAAACCCCCCAATGGATCCGCTTCGGCTTCATTTCCTTCCACAGACACGATTTCTTGACCAACATGAGAAAGAGGCGGAGACGAGGGCACTGTGTTTTCCCCCTCACTGCCTGACAATGAGTTGTTACCCTCCTTATGTCGCCCATCCTTAACACGAGCCGTCAAGGGACATTCGACTGTCGGGTGCCCATACACATGGCATTTCTTGCAACGAAAGGGTATGTTCTCAAAGTCCAGAGTCTGTAAATGTGAATACTCCTTCCAAGAAATCTTCATAGCCCTAGGAAGCCCGCTCCTAATGTTGATATTGATGAGTATGCTAGACACCCTCTTCAGATTGGTAACCTTGAAGGAATAATCAACCTCCAGGAATAAACCCAACAAATTCCCAATATGCATAAAGTGTTCCTTAGTCCAGAACGGGAGCAGAAGGCTCGGAAGCCTGACCCAGGTTGGAACAACGTCCACCCTTTCACGGCTTGCATCGAAGAGAGGATGCCATTTCTTCAATAAAACCGACACTTGTTCATAAAACCAGTTATGGTTTAGAACCCAAAACAGATGTTCTTCAATCTAGAAGTTAAAAAAACCAACCCCGCGCCAACCCTTCCACAACAGGTACAATCCCCAACTCACCCATCCAACATTCTTCAACCCATTTGTTCACAGCCCTTATAGACAATGATTTCTCCATGAAACGCCCAACTAAAGTGAATTTGTATAGCGATTCCATCCTATCCCAGCTAATATCCTCTCCCACTGTATACTTAATAATCGATGTCATCTTCGGCCATTTTTTCCTTCGCTTGCCCTTACCTTTCAACCTTGAGCTGCCTTCTGCCCCACTAATGGAAGAGAGGTCCTTGGTCACCAAACTTGGGCAACCTCTTTGCTCACGCGCTCCAGTAGCACTGCCCACAAAACCCCAATGCGATTCTACCCCAACATTGTTCACCAAACGCCCGCTGGTTCCATTGCCACCACGCCACAACCCTTCATTCTGTGCCTGAGTGCCCAGATCATCAAAATCAGCCGCAATGTTCATTCCTATGGCATGTTCTTGTTCATCAACAATATTTCCAACCGTCCGGAAATTTGGTTCCTCCGACACCTGTAGAGACCCTGGAGAAGACAAAAGAAATTTCGACGGTGATGAACCGTCTCCCACATCCAGCGAGGGGTTGCTCACACCCAAAATATCTAGCTAGAAGTGCCCATTGGCCTCCACCTCAGCATCCAAGCCTCTTAATGGAGAAAAACTAAAAATACCCCCCTCCAGCGGGTCAGCAGAGTAGTCCACGAGGTCTTCCTCCGTCATTTTCCACAACAAACCGCACTCCACAGTAAAAATGTAAAAATCAATGTAACGTATGTATGTATATATATACATATATATACATACATATATATACATACATGTATACCTATATATACATATATATGTATGTATATATACATATGTATGTATACATATGTATGTACATACGTATATGTATATGTATGTATGCGTGCGTGCGCACACATATATTCCAAATGGAAAATATCAATCATTCTTAGAAGAATGATCATGAATTGTCCAAAAAAAGATTTACATCTAAAAGTTTACATTCCCTTTTTCCATGTATACACCAAATATTCCTTTCATCTATTTAACATTCATCATTACAACTTCTGATTTTACAGAGGGAATAGGTTCCCTCTATTCGATTACAAACAAATTTCGATTTCAGAACAACTACACTTAGTTTTCTTCTATTACTTCTCCAAGCTTTGTTTTTTCAAGGTCCAATAGCAGTGCAGATTTTGATAAATGGTCAGCTTAAGAGTTTAGCTCTCTGTATATATGATCCAATGAAAGTACCAAGAAAGAGTCCATTTGCCTTCGAATTGATTTCAAATGGTGTTGAGGGGCTCTGATTTGTATTTTGTTATTGGCCCAATTGATGACCATCTTCAAATCTCCAAAAATATGAAGATTTGAGATATTTCTTGCAATTGCCACCTTCAAAACTGAATGAAGAGTTGCAAGTTCAACCTTACTGTTTGAGCAGTGTCAGGGAGGCAATCTATTTGTTATCTTGTGATTTTCTGCAAGGTATAAAACTCCCCAACCTTGTGGTTACTGGTCCTTGCATTTATAGCTTCTCCCCAACCTTGGGATTGAAGACCCTTACATTATATAGCTTCTTCACAACCTTGGGCTTGTAGGCCTTCGGCAGTCCATAACATTGGGGTTGTAGGTCCTTGCATTCAATAGCTTCTATATAACATGGTGTTGTGGCATTTTGAAACTATTGAATGCAGTTGTCATTGATGTCAAATGAGTTCAATAATGACAAAGGAATAACCAAGGACTTGATGGCAGGGAAAACTCAGTGTAAGACAAAGGAATAACAAAGGAAGTGATGACATGACATGCATGATGATGTGGCATGTGTGATGAGGCTAGAAAGACACATAATTGTGTTATGATACTATCATGAAGTCAGTGTTGCAATTTGATATCATTCTGGAAAAGTATGGCAATTTTGTGAAACTTTGGAAATTGACTAAGTATGAAAATATTACTCAAAACTGCCCTAAGGAAATGCCCACCATAATTCATAGGTTAAGGAAAATGCCTGCCCCATCCTGTTAGGATATAGCTTGTTGGAGTGGTTATCTGACCATGGTCTCATTTCAAAGCAAATAGTAAATTAGACAAAGTCGGACGGTCTAGATCAAAGGAAAGAAGATATATTGACAACAGGGAAATGATCCACAAAGTAAATGTGTACAAAAGATAACATTCCAGAGCCCCAAAGTGAAGTTCCGTGTTTGATAGTTCATCAACGGACAAGGAGGATTCCACAAGCGATCGATACTTCACAGGAGTTGCAGAAAAATATTTGCGGAAGCCCGTTTCGGAAAAAGTTGGAAGGCACATCCGCAATCCACAATCCGCAACCCGACTGTAGAAAGAATGTTGCAACCGCATAATTGCGGAAGTTGTCTTTTGAAATTTGGGAAATGCGTACTCGTAATCCACAATTGTGGAAAGGACGATTGCGGAAAGATCGTTGCAGAAAGGGTAAATGCGGAAGCCTGTTTCAAAAAGTTGAAAAGCAGGCCCACAAACCGCAACCCGCAATTGCAGAAGGAAGGAGTTCCTGCAGATTGCAGAAAGATCGTTGCGGAAGGTTAATTGCGGAAAGATAATTTGCAAAAAGATAAATGCAGAAGGTCATTGCAGAAGTGGAAAAACGTTTTGCGGAAAGATAAATGCGGAAAGGTCGTTGCAAAAAGGCAATTGAGGAAGGTTTTTTTACAAAAAGAACGAGGTTGATAAATTAAACCGAGTTTTATTATTCATAAACAAAGTTTAATCCTGTAGCAGATATACACATAAATATATTAATTCTTAAGTCGAGTTTATTAATCATAAACAGAGTTATGATTAATAAAAAGGGGCATGACTGTATTATATAAAACACAAGAATAATTAATTGAACATAGTTAAAATAAACAGGGTGTGACTTATAGATTAAAATAGAGTAAATGAAGAGGCACGTTTTATGAAGGGATGCGTTTGTTGCTGAAGAGACATGAAGATTGGATGAATGTTGTTACTAATAAAAGATATAAAAACAAATGCTTGAATTGGAAGTTAAATGCCTATGCATACTAGATCGATGTAGCAGGAGAAGACAGAGACCAAGGAAGTGATCAGAAACCAGTGACAGAATTGAAGACATAAGAAGATCTAGAAGTCTGATAAAAACATATTAGGGTGGCAGAGTGATGTTAGGGCAGGCTACAAGCCTACAAGGGGGTTGTAGCCTCCTTCCAGTAGAAGCTGGTAAATAAGGGTGTCGTAGCATCCTGTCAGTTGTAGCTGACAAAAAGGGGGGTTGTAGCCTCCTTCTAGTGGTAGCTGGTAAATAGGGTGTCGTAGCATCCTTTCAGTAGCAGCTGATAAAACCACGGGGTCGTAGCCTCCTTCCAGTAGCTGCTAGTAAATAAGGTGTTGTAGCATCTTGTCAGTTGTAGTTGACAAAACTATTATAAATATAATTTTGCAGTAATAGAAAGTGTTGGTGGTTTTCCTAATTGGGCTTCCACGATAAAAGTTGTGTTCCTTATATCTTGTTGATCGTGTGTGTTAATGAATAAGTTAAAAGTGGTTTTAAATGTTAAAAGTTATCAGTAGTGATTCACCCCCCTCTTAGTATTGTCCAATATTCCAACACGAAACTTTGTAACCTTGGGTTGTGATTTGTTGCTTAAAATAACTTTTATCTCAACCTTGGGGTTGTTGGTCTTGGGCAGTTTGTAGCCTTGACATTGAGCATTGTCTTTTTTATGTTCCTGTAGCTTAGGATTGTACTTGCAGGGATTCTATAGCCTATATCCCCTGCAGGGGTTCCTCAACATTGTCCATTGTGGGTTATTTCCTACTTGCTGCAACTATTCTATCTCGATTTTTTTTGGCAAGGCCTTCGTTGAACCCATGATTGGGGTTTCTAGGTCTGTAACACTGCATTGCAACTTGTTCTTATGGGCATCGCAATTGCACATCGCAACCCCTACAATGTCTGCAGATTACAACTGGACTGCTGTGAGGTCTGCAATATTTTGCATTGTAACTTGCTTGATTAGAAATTCTGTTGTGGTTCTTTGTGGGGAAGTTCCATAACCTAACCCTTGTGAGGTTGCAACTTTCTTCCTCTGACCACATGAATTATGTTTCGCTGATATGTTAGATTAGTCAAGTTGTCCAAAGAAAGAAGACATGTTGCTTGGAGAAAGAAAGCATACCATATTTCCTAGCATGAAATCTATGATGTTCAGATGGGTTTAAAATCATCACTAATTAGCGCCCACCACGCTTTTAGCCTCTTCAAATGATTCCAAGTTTTCTTTGATGAGACAGATGCTTGGACTTTTTATTTTTTAAATTAAATTATCCTTTAATATGTCTTGGCGTGAGTTGTTTATTGTTCTGGGAGAGGGCAATTAAGAGCTGATTGATCGATATTGTTATTTGCAGGTTATGGACAACTATGGCTACTTATTGACTGCTCTTTGCCATGGCTTATGGCCATCCATGGTACTTTTGTCTGAAATTGTTCAGACCTTTATATTGGCATATTTATGTTACTACTACGTTAAAAGGTTGTAGTCACACTCTTTATTTATGCTTTGATATTCAAGTCTATTTCTTTACAACTAAGCTTTATGTTGCCTTCAGTATTACAGTTTGTCATACAATTAACTGGTATATTGGATCTAAAGACAAGCATGCTGACAATGTTGTAGGCGATCAACTGGTGGTGCGCCTTCCTACTGGTGTGGTGTAAGAAATGTTGTATTTTCTTTCATCTACAAGACTAGCAAGC
Organism: Pseudotsuga menziesii; assembly: GCA_001517045.1. Classification (NCBI taxonomy): domain Eukaryota; kingdom Viridiplantae; phylum Streptophyta; class Pinopsida; order Pinales; family Pinaceae; genus Pseudotsuga; species Pseudotsuga menziesii. The sequence continues at coordinate 353,863 of LPNX011107127.1, forward strand.
TCAAGGTCTTGCTTTTGCCAAACCCACGTGAGGACTTTGCTGGAAGATAAACTTTCCATCAACTGTTTTGTACTCATACCCCCTTAATTTACCTGCACTGCAGAATGTGCTCATTAGATTACAAAAGGTTGAAGGAGTTTTCTTTGTTTCAATGTAAGAATTTCAAAACTCAGATACTGTTTTTAGAGTGCTCTAGATGTAAGAAAACATGTCTTTATTTGATTTATAGACTATTATAAGAACTTTTTCCCGCTCTTAGCAAAGATTGAGGACATTAACAACATCATAGCCAAATAATTTCTGAGTTAGTACATCACTACAGGACAATTTTAGGTGCAACAAGATATAGGTGGAAATGATGCTAACTTGTCTAACACCTCTCTGCATGATGCTATGAAGGTAAGGAACGCTGGGTGTGTATATTCAAATGGGACAGTATATCGAGGGAATAAAAATGTTGATGGTAATAGTTCAACAGTTGACATCAAAGCTGAGAAATTAGATAAATTTTTAGGTTTAAATATTGATAGTCCATTGGTTTCAGATCTTAAATTATCCACTGGAAGTGTCTGTTAATTTCATCATGTTTGTGTCGAGTGCATCTTAATTCGTCAGGAAATTGAAACTGTTGTTGATTCAAAAGATGGCTAGGTTGTGGAAATTTCTTGTTATTGTTTAACATACGCAAGACAAACGTGAACGTCTTTAATGCCATCTCCTTACTTTGCACTTCCATGATGAGATTCTCTTAATGGACAGACTGGAGATTGAGTAGTATTGGGAAACCGTCCTTTTGTGAACCATTAATTAAGTTCTTTCCTATTATATATATTTTTGGAAGAATATATAACGAACGCAACAATTGTGAAAGATGGGAGAAGAAATCTCTGATAGGAAGAGGAACGTCGTGACACTTACAAGCCTTGGAACGTCTTTCCTATTATATATATTTTTGGAAGAATCTATAATGAAGGCAACAATTGTGAAAGATGGGAGAAGTGATCTTTGATAGGAAGAGGAATGACGTGACACTTACAAGCCTTGGAACCTTTTAGTTAATGGAGATGAATCAATACTTTCCATTCTTGGTGGAGATTCAAAACAAGTCGTACCTATATGTGTCTATTCTGTATTACATAGTCAATCCTATTATGGCATTCTTAACCCTATTATGAGAGTTTTATGTGATAATTTACATGGGTAGTGAGTTTTGTGTAGCGATTTTGAAAATTGGGATTCAGTTTAGAGTACATGTATATAAGAAGTCTTTCTTGTTTTTCTATGGGACTGGGACCTGTAGCCTAGAAAATTGCAGTAGGGAAAATAAAGAGAGATCGACCTTCTGACGGGACATCTGGCCTACAGCGTGGTAGTGATTAGACTGTTACTTCTGTTTATTTTTTATGTGATAAAGGCATACCTCAACTAAACCCAACTCCTTCTGCAACATTGCTTATTGATAACAGTAAAAATAGGGTTAGGTTTAATAATGATGTGGTTTCCCAACCTGTTAGGGATGAAGGGTTTGTTCAAAAGGGAAATCTTGAAGGGAAGTTTGATCAGTCAACTTCTACTATGGCTACTTCCATTGAAAACTCTACTGCAAACTCTGATGTAAATCAACCATCAATAAATTGTTTGTCATTACCAAATTCCCAATATGTAAAATTTCATTTTGATCATGAGCCAAGCATTGAATTGTCTTTGGAAGGGAAAAATAGTTTTAGGAGAAATCAACTTTACCTGTTGTTAAATCAGGCACTAAATTTGCTTCAGAGGTATCCCAGTCTAGATTGCTTGAAATTGTCTCAAGAAATAATAAAATCATGCAATTGATGCTCTCTAAACAGTCCAAGGAAGCATAACTTGTCATTATCAATGTGTTGTCACTGATAGTGGTATCTCTAGAGAATCCGATGGCACATAAAAACTACTAAGAAGTGCTGGCAGTACTAATGTTGCAGATAATACAAGAATAACTCTTATATGCAACTATCGAGATAGTTATAGAGCTGTCTGCTCCCCTCAACATGCCAGTGAAGCCATATCTGTCAAGGATCTGAATTGTCTGAACAACCTGGAAAAACAAATTGCACTTAAGGTCACTGTAGACTAATTCAAATAATCCACAATTGTTTGTTTTATCAACAGGTTCAATAAGGAGAGAAGATGATAATGCAATACTGGCACGGGGGTGGTCTCAAAATCTATATTTGGCCCATGCTGATGCTAATTCTAGATCAAAATTGCAGATTGCATTTGTTATACATTTTAACCCACAAAAAATGAACCCAAAATAAGAACATCTTCTAGTATTTCTCAATTCATGCAATACCAAATTCTCCTGGATATTTCGTCTTATATCCATTCATAGATGAGTTAGTTCAATTCCCAGAGGCAATATATGTCTCCACAAACTATTTCACATGGACATCAAGGATAAGTTTTTGATTCGCATTTTCAGAAAGATTGGCTACTTTCAACAATGCACAACCATTGGGGAAAATGAATCACCTCAGTCCCATCTCTAGTCTTTGAAAAGTCCAAGTACACAACATCCTTTGCATCAGATGTCAGATATGTCACATTCTCTATCCTTTGACATTATCCTTTGACATTAATGTAGAATGTCATACCTCCAAGTCTCCAGTTAGGTAGTCTTCTAGAATGTTGGTTGATTCCCAACAACCTAATTTGGTCCTACAACTTTGATTTGTTAATTACAAAACACAAAGCTTATGATGAAATTATGAACAAGTATGGGTAATTATTCTCTTCATCTCTGGCTTTATGGAAAATCTAATAGTTTTTGTTGAGCAGTGTTGCTTTTTTTTATCCTTTAAAATTGAGGGTAATGCTGCAATTTGTCAATTTGTGCGTGTAACCATGTACAATATCACACCTATTCAGATTGTTCATGACAAATATTTTCAGTTTTTGAAGCAAATTTATTTTCTAGAAGTCACAATGCATGTTTTGCGGGGGATTTCTCCACGGGTATTCAACCATCACTGTATCCATGATTATCAACCATGTTCTTAGGTAAAATTATCATTTCTGATTTCATTGCATTTGTGTTGGGAAATATGGGTCAGAGGTGATGTTAAATAAGTTAAGATATTACTTCCGTGCATATTTAGTGCTTTGATCCCATTTGACCTGATGGCATCAATTTGTCTTTAGCGGCATCGCAATATCTATGATGATGAAATATGCAAATAATATTGCGAAGGTATATATTTTTTTTCCATTCAATTTATTACACTATTTAGGCCGAGGGCCTCTACCATTGTTTAATGTAAAATTTCACATGTACAGGTGTATTCCATCTTAGTTGGAATGCTTCCTACAATAGTTGTATCTATGAATCTCTTTGGTTTCACATTACTCTTCCATTTGTACTCGGTTCTATGCAAGTAGCCATTCTAGGATGAGTGACAAATATAATACATTAAGTGCCGCTTAAGATGTGATTAAATTGGTTATTCTGCTCATGAGTATAGATCTTTTCCCATATGAAGATATATCAAGTTTATTCATGTTTTTGCTTTCCAGGTTTTGTAAGTGTCAGTTTATTTTTATTCTACAGGAAAGGCGCCAAGGTGATCTATATTCAACTACAATTAGTAATGGAGAGGTAGTGCAGGTTGATGTTTTTCACGATTGCCTTGGAATTCAGTGAAGCTGTCATGCAAATTAGAAGATTAGGGATGGACCTTTTAGGTTTTTCTTTTTGTATAAAGTGTTTTGTTTAACTATTGATAATTCAAATATGTACATCAAGATTTATTAGCATAAAAATAGAATCCTTTAATCAAGTTTAAATTGGTTACAGCCATAATGAATTTTGATGTCTAATTAGTGGCTAAAACTTAGAGACTTCAAGGGTACTAGATCAATGGAAGAGCACTTGCCTTATAGGCAGGAGATTGGTGGTTTGATTCCTCCTTACCCTATCTACAGAAATCAGTGGATATTTGCATATAAGATGACTAAAAAACACTAAATTAGTGACGAAAAGTGAGAGATAAGTGACCAACAAATGAGAGATAAGCGACCAAACAAATGACCAAAATTCGCATATAAATGACCAAATAACAGTTTTGGTGGCTAGTTTTCGGTCTCTCATCATGTGACAAAAAATGTGGTCACATTTAGTTTCGTCATTTATAGCTTGTCTTGAGGTCATTAATTTGGTCATTAATGGCCAAATATACGACCAAATTAATAACCAGAAGATAAGCTATAAATGACCAAACTAAATAAGACCACATTTTTGGTCATGCGATAAGAGACCGAAAATTAGCCACTAGTGATCGCCAAATCAAAAGTGGTCATTCATATGCGGATTTTGGTCATTTTTTGGTCACTTATATCTCATTTTGTACTAGTGAGTTTTTCTTCTCTTTCTGACCGAAATATTCCACTTCTTAAATATCTAACCTATAATTCAGGTTCGCTATCACCAGGGAACATCTCAACTTACTTTGCTCCATTTGTTGCGCGCGCAATCCTTCTAAATGTAAGACTCCATTCTCCGGATTCCCTTTTCGCATACAAGCATCTTTATCCAAGTTGTTAAAGATGTCAAGTGTCTTCCTCATGGTCCTTGAAATTTTTTTCTTTCCGCCTCACTATATGAGGTTATTGTGTTGACAACAAACTCAATAATGTATCCCTCCAGAATACTGTCTACTAAAAAATCGACAGCCCTCGACACAGGGTTGTTAGTACTCTCCAATCACTGGATCAACTCAGGATTCCACTTAGTCGGTTCTCCTCCTTGGAAATTTTTTTGTCGCGTTGCTAACTTCGATAACCACTCATGCAACACAATATGAAATTCAGAAAAGAAAATCTTGTGAATATCCATATAAAGGTATCTCTCCAACCACTTCGTTGGATTCAATTGAGATCCTTTATTCTCTTCTTGTGAAAACTCTAATGCTTTAAAATCCACCTAGTCTTGGATTTTCGACTTCGTCGGATGCCACAACATATCTGTCACTAAAATGATTCACGGTCCCAACAACATAACCATTTGTTGGCGTTTCTCTCTTCGACCCAAGTTCATACTTTCTTTTGCGCGCAACAAAGCCCAAGATATCGACCTGACAGAGCAAGGCTCAGTTGGTAGCACCTGCGACAAAGATGCAGTCTCACACGAGACATCTCCTTATGGGTAACTTCTAGAACCAGGTTTATGTAGTTGGATGGGGCGATTTACTTTTCTTGGCACCTTTCTAGCTTTCTCGACCGAAGCCGGCGGGTGTATTCCTTATGCTTATTATGCACAGTTAAGATGCAACTCTATTAATCCGTCGACATATATTATAACAGTAGATATAATGACTTATAGGCGATTCCGACTACAACAGTGAGACAAATGCATATAAACTCATTCGTAAGAAAATATATAAATACTTATTGTTGATTAAGTTGTCATTGATGCCAACAGTTGAGTCTTGGTGCCCCTTGTGGAGCCCCTGAGGGTTAGTGTTTGAGTTTTGGTCGTCTGTGTCAAGAGGAGACC
>LPNX011107156.1:0-25230 GCA_001517045.1 Pseudotsuga menziesii
TTAATATTATTTTATTATTTTAACCATCATTTTATTATTTTAACTATTATTTTATTATTTTCCTTAGGAGGCCCATTTTAGACCCCAAAATTCCTCTAATGCTTTCATTCATCGTGTCTGTATCAGCCATCCTGGTAATTTGAGCAATTCTTAAACTGGGAATAATATATTCCATAGGCATAACAACCTCTTGTCCATACACCAAGTTGAAAAGTGTGTGTCTTGTAAGTTTCTTGCATGTAGTCCTATAAGCCCATAATACAACATTAACCTTGAGGTCCCAATCATTCCTTTGGCTGTTGCAGATCTTAGTAAGAGCATTTTCTAGAATCTTGTTAAAGGCCTCCACCATACCATTAGCTTGTGGGTGGTAGGGAGTGCTCTTATGGTGCTGTATCTGGAATTCCTCCGTCAAGGCCTCAATAGTGCGGTTCAAAAAATGTGTGCTTTGATCACTCATCAAAATTACTGGACATCCAAATCTACTGATGATGTTTTCAAAAATGAACTATGCAGCTGTAGCAGCATCACAATTCCTTACTACTTTGGCCTCTGCCCACCTGGTGAGGTATTCTGTTCATGTGATGATGTATCTTGCACCAGTTCATTTTCCTGGTGGGTTGATAGGACCCACAAAATCTATAGCCCATTTGTCAAATGCCCGCAGCATAATCTGTGGTCACAGTGGCATTTCATCTCTTCGCGAAGGTTTTCCTACCCTCTGGAAAATATCGCAGCATCTGCAAAACTCCTTAGTGTCTTTATACAAAGTAGGCCACCATAATCCTGCAGCTAGGATTTTTTGCGCAGTTGGATTTCCTGCAAAATGACCTCCTGCGGTACCTGAATGTGCTTCTCTAATAATGGCCTCTTTCTCGTGCGGCATAACGCATCTATGCAGGACTTCATCTGGACCTAACTTATATAAATGTCATGCGATCAAAGTGAAGTCTGTTGCTTTAACAACTAGTTGTTTCTTTTGCTGCTTAGTAAACTCAACAGGTGCCCACCCTGTAGTGAGAAAGTGAATGATATCAGCGTATTACTTATCTGCGATCTAGATAGAAAACAATTGCGCATCTGGCAAAATGTCGTCTAGGTTACTTGGTTCTTCTCCTAAGTCTATCCGCGACAAATGATCAGGTCTGGCATTTAATCTCCCTGGTTTTACAATAATTTCAAAATCATACTCCTGAAATAGGAGTAACCATCTACAGATCCTTCCCCCTAACACTGGCTTATTGACCAAATACTTCAAAGCAGAATGGTCAGTGAACATCTTGAATGGGGCACCCAACAGGTAGTGCCTAAACTTCTGTAGAGCATACACCATAGCTAATCCTTCTCTCTCTGTAGTGGTGTAGTTATTTTTTGCGGTAGATAGCTTTCTGCTTGAGTATGCGATAGGGTGATCAATACCCCCTTCTCCTGGCTGGGTTAAGGCAATCCCCAATGTGATGCTAGATGCATCCACATGTACATGAAATGACTTGGTCCAGTCTGGAAATACTAAGATGGGTGCTGTATCCATCTTCTCTTTAAGTGTGTCTAGAATTTTCTGGCATTCCTCATTCCATAGGAATTTCACGTCTTTCTTTAATAGCTTTTCCATTGGGGCTGTGATCTTTGCATAACCCTTGATGAATTTTATATAGTACCCGGTATGACCAACCACTGTCCTCAATTGCTTGACTGAGTTGGGTGCTGGAAGATTTACGATGACGGCAATCTTTGCAGGATCTACCATCAAGCCTTGTCTACAAACAATATGACCCAACAAGATACCAAATGGTGCACAGAATATAAATTTCTTCAAGTTAAGAGAAATCTGATACTGCCTACATTCCTCTAACATGAGCCTTAAATCTCCTATATGCTTGTCGATTAATCCAAATACAGTCCAATCATCAAAATAGACTTCTAGGAACTTATGGATGTATTCCTTAAACACAGCAACTACTACTCTGAAAAAAATAGCTGGTGCATTTTTAATACCAAAGGGCATTACCCTATACTAGAATGAGCCCCATTCGGTTGCAAAGGTGGTCTTATGGCGATCCTCTGGATGGATTCTGATCTGGTGATAGCCTGAAAATCTATCAATGAAGGAGTAGACCTCCTGTCCTCCTACATTGTCTAACACTTCATCAGTAAAAGGTGTCGAAAATGGGTCATGAAGTGATGCATCATTGAGTTTGCGCAAATTGACACAAATTCTGATTTCTCCTTTTGTTTTCTATTCTTGCACGACCATGGGACTAACCCATTCACTTTCTTCAACTGGCTCAATGATGCATGCTGCTAGCATCTTATCAATCTCATCCTTAAATTTTTCTTTATAGCGAGGATTTAATCTGTATGGACGTTGCTTAACTAGCCTAGCATCCTCTTTCAATGGTATCCTCATTACTCCCAAATCTCCAACTATTCCCTTCATCTCTGTGAACTTAGTGGGGAATAAGTCCTGGTAGTCATGTAACAGATCTGCAATTTGTCCTACCGTTTCATCATCCCAATAGTCTCCAATAGAGGCAAAATTTGGTTTTGTGTCTGTGCCAATATTGATCTTTTTAATCTTGATAGGCTCTGCGATAGCTGGAATCTCTAGCTTTGGTCCATCAACATCACGAGTCCCTTATGACTCTGGAATGTTGATACTGTGAGGATTCTCTTCCTCATCATCTGGTTCTACTGCGAAGTTATAACACTCAAGTGCATATTCTAACGGGATGGCCCACTCGGGCTGAGTATGTACTGATAGGGTACAGTCCTCAAATATCTTAGTCTTTATAACGTCTAACGCCTGATCAATGCTTGGATACTCAGATTCAAAAGTGAAAGTGAGTTCAAAGCTGTCTATCATAAGTGGCCATGTAATGGTCCCTATGCGCAACTCAGTCTTAGTGTACCAGTTCTTTGGGACTTGGTCTAAAGTATGAATGAATAGGTGAACCCATTCATCCTCGGGAATGTCCAACCAGTTCTGTTCACAACTCTTAATATGTGACCTGGGGTCACCTTCTCCTGTATATTTATGCGGAAGACACTCCTTGTCGTTAGAAAACCTGATTGCCATCAATCTCTTGAAGTCATCCCATGATGCGATATGTTCTTTATGTGCATGCCACCATCTTGCAGGTGTGGCTCTTACTGCAAGGTCAATAGCTAACATCCTCTGCTCATGAGGAATTTCTTGTTCAAACTGGTGTAAAAAGTCATTGACATCCACTAAGCCATCAAAGGACGGAATATCCTTAATCTCTGCGCCAATCCATCGCAGTGACTTAGTCATAAACGTACATCTGCGAGCTGAGACTTCATAAAGTCTGTTCTGCCAGTTCTCTAGACCAACATCCGAGTTTGATGCGCGTGAGTTGTCGCATTACCAACTAATGTTTCCTTCTGTGGTCGGGTTGATGTAATCACTCTGATTAGCCTTCATCTGATAGAGGCTCTCCATATTATGTACCTCTTCCTCTGCTCAGATAGGTTCAATATATCTAGGACCTTGAAAAGGATCCAACGGTACGATGACCTGGATCTGTGTATCCTCAAAGGTCATTTGTCTTTTCTTTAAATCGATAACAGCCATGTTATCAATTGCCCAATCAATACCTAGTAGAGTTGGATACGGTCTACTATCGCCAATGATTTCTATAACTTCAAAGTCTGCAAAGCTGCGAACTCCGTCGATGTCAACTGGCACTTGCAGTAATCGACCCAGTGGTGATACCCTCTATTGATTGGCTAGTCTCAGATGGATAGGTGATCTAGCTAACTTAGGGCTACCCATCTGTTCCCATGTCTGCTTAGTCAGAACATTTACCTCTAATCCTAAATCTAGGATTACCTCATCCATTTCAAATTCTCCAGATTGTGTTGTGAGTCGCATCTCTCTTCCTATTCTTGTATGGCCCATAATATTATGAACAACATGCTACGCACTGCTCATGGAAGAATACGGCTGACACTGATCTATGATACACTGAAGCTCTCCAATAGATTTCTCATTTCTCATGAGTTTCAAGCAACTCCACAGGAAGGATTGTACACTTCCTATCGACTCATCCTCTTCGCACCTTCCAGATGTGGTATCCTACGATATATGCACAGGACTAATGCGACAAGGTGTTTGCTGCGGTACTCCCCTACAAGGCAATACCTGCGATCCTGACGGTGTAGGGTTATTAAAGAAAGTTTTAGCTTCCTGAAATGTTTCTTTATTCTTCTGTAGTTCAAGTGGTGTTGATTTATTAATGGCTTTACGCACCCACTCTGGATCTATGTTATTTTCGTCATCTTGTGATGTCCTACTAGTAGAAGCACCGCTATGAGTCACAATATTGACTCTTGGTTCTGGTTCTTTCTGCTCAGCAGCAATAAGCTGAATGTTCTAGTGTACTACTGGCTTAGGGTCCCTAATCTTGGCTATCAAGACAGGACATTCTTCTATAGGGTGATCATACGATTTGCAATAATTACATGTTGTGGTAGGGTTCTGACAATCCCTGGCATAATGTCCTACAACTCCACAGTTGTAAAAAGTAATCGGTCCACGGCCATGGCCAAAGCCTTCACCACAGCCAAACCCTCCTCCATGGCCTCATCCTCTGAATCCTCCTCCACGGCCAATATGAGCCGGTTCATGCTATGGTCCTGCTGCTAGACCTGGTGTCTCTGATTGGACTCTGTACAAGTCATGCTTTCTTTCTATCATGAGATCATAAGATCGACAATTATGTTCATCATGTCCTACGAACTTACAGAAGTTACAGTATAAGTTCTTAGGGGCCTGTACATACTTTTGAAGTAGAGGGCATTCCTGGGGTCTATGCCCTCTTATTCTGCAGAGTTCACACCATGGCCCTTGGTTCTGTACTAAGGGGTTAGGAGCCCCACTTGCTAAATATTCAACAAATACTAGACAGTTATCTTTCGTATGGCCCTGTCCTTTACACTTTGTGCACCATAGTTCTTGTGCAATCTCTTTTCCTTTCTTAATCTCATCCAGCTATAACGTGAGATTTGCTAACTATTTTTGCAAGCTTGTCATTCCTGTACTAGTCTCCGCTAGAGGTGAAGCCTCTAGTTTCATTGCCATCTCCAGTGCTTCATCCTGCGTACGAAGTCTCTGTTGCATCAGTGGAAGTCTGATGTGAGGGAGCAATGTTGCGATAAACCATTCCTTATGCTGCTCCGGTGCAAACTCAAAGCTGACTTGGTCTATAAGAGCTTTGAATTTCTGATCAAAGTCCCATACTGACTCTGAGGGTAACTGTTTGATGTCTTTGAGCTCTGTGATGCATTGTGACTTAGACTTAGGTTTCTTAAATTCTTTGATCATGGCGGTCCTAACCTATAGAAGTGTTCTGATCTGTGCCGAGGTATACTTCATATACCATGTTAAAGCTCTGTCTCTAAGCGTAGTGGCCAACTGAACAAGTTTAGTATTATCATCTTGAATCTATTTAATGGTCCATACAGCTTCACATGGGAACCAATGCTGCTTTGGGTCTTCTGCCCCTGTACCCTTAAAGATAGGTAACTTCATGTCATCCCCCATTCTGTTTCTACGTGGTGGATGCTGATGTGCTGTATTGCTACCACTTGGCGGTGTAGATGTAGGTGATGTAGTGGTAGTATGTATTGTATGTGAACTACTAGATGTAGTTCCTACAGGATTGTTCTGAGTCCCGGTTGCTTTCTGTGGGGTATAAGGTTGGTAAGGGATACTCCCTGCTGGTCTTTCTCTATCACTTTGACTATGTTCTCTAGTATTGTCTGAACTGTTTTCAAGAGAGAAGATATAAAATCTACTTTATATTTCTTACCACTACATGTACATCCAATGTCATCAAAATCACTCTCAAACTCTTGTGACATTACACTTACTGAGCTTATTCATCTGAGAACATATCCATTACTCCTTTTTCATTTAATAACATCTTAATGGACAAATTTAAAGAGTTCAAGTACTTATCATGATATCCTTTGAAGAAGTACCTCTCAGCTTCGCTAAAGCTTTTTCTTTGATCAACTGCAAACTCTGTAATGAAGCCTTCTAGCACACTTGCAAGCCAGAAGTCTACTACCCATGAAATGGGATTCTCTACGCTCCTTACGGTCTGAATCAGCTCCGGTGTCCAGAAAATGTGGCTTTTCTTCTTGAATATATTCTTATCAGTCAAATTTGATAACCAGTCGTACAGCTCATTTGCATAGGTCGCAAAAAATATCTCATGCAGGTCTGTGAAGATATGTTTTTGTAACCAGTCCTCTGTACTCAACGTAGGACTCTTGTTTTCTGTTGCAGCGAATTCTTTTTCCTTAGACCCAACCCACTAGTTGAGTTCTTCTTTAGTAGGATGCCAACAGAACATTATCTATGCAATAAGTTCAAAGCCGGCAACAGAACCATTTGTTGGTTACTACTGGGCAGACCCGGGTTTACTTGTAATGTACCAACAATACCCCTAGCTCACTGGCCCTTTTGGTGACAGAACTGCCTGAAGTCTCACCCGAAGTGATCTTGGATGGGTTGGCTGAAGACTCAAGTGTTCTCAACCAGGTTCTGTAGCATCCTAGTGATTCTTATCTCTTCTTAGCCAGCAGGACCTCTCCATGTGGCTATTTCTCTCTTACTCGCTGGCTCTGATAGGGCACTGACTTTTATCGCATCGCGTCTAAGACGATGCGCAAACTTCCTCTTCTACTTGACTCTCTACCTGCGATATCTCACACCGCAGCTCCTCCGATGGTGTGATATCGCCTTTCTTATACTGCGATATCTTCTACAGTAGGACTCAATATGACTCTCAAGACCCAAAGGCTTTCTCTCTAGGTATAATAGCTCTATTAACCTTCAATAGGGTGTTAAACAATATTACTTGAACGTCCACGATTCAACACACCTAACATCAACTGTACTCAACTTGCTGAACTAAGTATACTGGAATTACTTAGCACAGTAACTGCTAGCTCTACTGTGTGAATCAAGCACTGATAAACTCATATGCAGAACGCTTGATACATTCAACTTGCATTTAACCTTCGATAATGTTGTAAACTGAATGAGAACATACATACATTCACTAACTGATATACAACATTCATGTAATAGATAACAGATAGCAACTAAGTAAAGCACAATCACATGAAACAGTCGCACAACACACTGATTTTACGTGGTTCATCTCCCAGGAAGGAAGCTATGTCCACAGGAACTGGTTTTTATATTATATCTCGAAAGAGTAAACACAGTTCCGCTGCAACCTAGTATGCAGCTTGAGATCTTCTGGGTAACTCCGCGCACACAGTCGGGATCCCTTCTCTCTTAGATCTCTTCTCCTTCTATACTGCCTTCTTACAATATACTCTTCCTCTCTCTCTCTCAATCCCTGCAGATTGTTACATTCATGCTCTAGGAGTCAGCTACTGGTTACAATAAGATAACTACAGACTGAATAACAAAACTGGAGCTCGACTCTTCTACAATACAAAGTGACTATGAGCTAACAGACTAACTGACTCTCTGACTAGTTAATTGTATGAATAGCTCACCTTTTACAATACAAGATACATGCTTTTATAGGCGGCCCGAAGGCCTCACCATTACAAAATTGTGGGCCTTTCCCAACAGTAACCCAAAAACCCTAACTGTGAAAGTTGGCCTATCTATACTTGAACTGCCACTTTTCATCACACCATAGCTTTCTGCAGTCTTCCACGCTTCCCGGCGCTGATCATGGGTATGGGCGCCGCTTCCTCTTCTATCCTTCGTCTTCAATACCTCAACCCGTTGCTCCTTTTCCATTTATGAGGGCAACTGAGCCCTCCTATCTATGCCACTGCCTTAAGTGCAGTGGTTGAGCTCTCTCTTCTCGGCCGCTCAAGTACTGTTTCCTTTGACTTTCTTGTCCCGTTATAGCAGCTTTTCCTATAGCTACGGGGCCCTGCTCCAACAAGGCACTCATCAATCATGATGGGGGAAATGGGAAGGGAATCATCTTGTAAATAATGGCAGTTGTTTTTCGTTACCTTTGAACATGGCACTTGTCTGCACAATCATGTCAGTCAATTGGGTATTCAGCTTATCTCCATGACGATCCACTTTCATGAGTCATGTCAATCCTTGGATTTTTTCAAAAGAATGCATTGTCCACTGTCGCATTGTGTATCTGTCCTATCTAGTCATGCTGCTAAGTCTTTTTGTCGTGTCTACATAGTCCTTGTGTCAGTATCTTTGAGTCAGTCATATGGTTACTACATTCACATCTTATGTGAACTATGTTTCGAGTTTCATGTCTTCGATGTGGGACTCGTCATGGCCCTCCTTCGATGAGACTATTCCTGTCGACATCAGCTCATCATCCGGGAAATAGTATTAGAAATAGTATTTAGTACCTTGAGATCTGTATGCCTTAATGACAGATTCTCTTGCTCTCGACATAGGTTCACATCATTGACCTTTGATTGATAGAATCGACTGGGTGTTCGACATCAGGACATCTATTCACACTCAATAGATTGTACTAGGGTACCTTGGGAATCATTGACATTAATGGTGATCTCCCTCACACTTGTTAATGGTTCACATCATTGGCCGGTAATCAAGTGGTTTCTACCATGTTCAACTTCAAATCATTGTAATCACATGGATAGAATCGTACTTTGTGGAAGACGAGATGAAGACCCTGGGCATTTGTTAAAAGCGCTCATTGCTTTTTTCCCAGTTTGTGATGGATTTTTGTATATCTAGCATGGATCCACATTTCTATGGTCATGGCTATGCTCAAATTTGTGTCTATATGACATAGATCTATGTTGTATGTCTGGTAGCTATGTCCAATTTTGAGTCCTCTATCACATGGATCTACGTTGTATTCTAGTAGCCATGCTTGTTTATTCCACTCATGGATCTGCCTTGTATTGGTCTGTAGCTATGAGTTTGGTTACTTGTGTCTATGAGTCAACATACTGATGTACTACAGATGCCTACTTGACTACATACTCTGATCGAGCCAACATTTTCATCTCCTGGCGATGACTTGTTCTCAAAGCTCTTGTTTATTGTATCACTCTAAGACTCATGCTTTGGGGAGCATCCTGTTATACCAAAATCCTGTCACCATCATGTGATAAGACATTTGACATACCTACTTGCCCTAAATCCCAGCTTCTGGAGTGGAAACTAAATGGTTTTTCATCAATCTGTCATACAAATTCCCAGCACCGCGCATGCCCCTTTATCCAGGAGCGGTACCCCTGCTCGCACCGCCTTTCATCAGTTGTCCACAATCTGTGCCACCACCCATTGCCCTTGTTCCATAGGCAGTTATTACCAAAACCGCTCTATCATATGAGAAGAAGCGTGGTACCCTGGGTAAAAAGGGAAAAAGAGAAGTTTCTCAAGGATTCTAGATGATAAGCCTCGAGATATCATTTATACCTACTATTGTGTGTTGGTTGAGCTCGAGATCCCTCATCCTAGGATCTTAGAGGCCACCTCACCCACTAATTTGTCAACCATCTCTATCCATTAAATCCCTATAAATATGAGCTCATAGCCATGGTTAAGGGGAGAACATTTTGAAGGTATTGTTATGCTGTTGGATTGATTCTTGGCCCAAGATCATTTGGAGAGAGCATAGAGAGCTAGAGTCGGAGCTTTTGGGGATGAAGAGTTGGTTTCATGGAGATGCATGTCAACACTAAGGATTGGTTGTAAACTTCTTCATATTTCTAATGCAAGTTGATTTTTGTCCCACATATGATGTTGTTGTTGTGATTTCGCTTATATATGTTGCTAGATTCCTTAGTCACTAGCATAGATTAGTATATCATATTTTGGTTGCTTTGATTCGTTTCATGTTGATATTTTTTGCAGGTACATAGGTGAACTTTCAAATCCTTGTATTCCAGATATCTACAGTGTCTAGGGAGATTCTTCAACCTCTATCCTCTATTTGTTCTAGAGCTAAACCATTCAGACCAGTGGAACACCTTGTTGTCCACAGGAGGTGAAATATTCCAGCTAACAACTATCATCAAGAAAAATGAATAGGAAAATCCAACAGGTGCTAAGATCATTCTCTGATACCATTGTAATGACCCAACTTGGAATTTCAAGATAAAGGCATGGTTTGGGGAAAACTCTATTTAACTAGTCTTGACTCTAGGAGTTCCAAATGGCACCAAAGGGACTTGAATTTTATAGGGACTGATATGATGAGTAGTAATACCTCTAAATAGAATATTTGATCATTTTATGACTGGTTTTATACCTCTACAACTTCATTTTGGGTTAATGACAAAAAGAGAAAAATTACTAGGAAACTGTGATGAAATTCCCCCTAGGGTGTAGGCAAAAGGGGCTTCCCAACTCATTTATGAACCTCTCAAGTTTATAAGAAGAGTATTTGGAGTGGTATATTACCTCATTGGATTTAATTACACATGGTTATTAGTCCTGAAAACTGGTTATAGAGTCCCACATTCGTTTGTTATCTTTTAGTGATATTGCTTAAGGGAAATGACATCGATAGCTTCACTTTAACTCATAAAAGGTAAATTAAATGGTTCAGAAAATACCATGATGAATGGAGACCATATACAACATAAAAATAAATTCTTCAAAAAAATTTAACATCATATGAATTCCTCATTTCATATAAGATACATATCTCCTTCGAATTGGAAGCCAACACATGAAGACTAGTCAAATAATAGCTTGGAAATGTGGGAATTTTGCACATGTATTTCTGATGATTTGAATTATAGAGTATAGGGACACCATATTATAGAGATAAACATCATGTAAACCATATTTGGAATAAACTAATATCACCCAAGCGCAAGTACCATTCACAAAAGGGCACCATCATAGGAAAACATGGGGAAAAATGAGATGGGGATGAAAGAATGGGGAAACAGATGAGTCACGAACTGTATCATACTTCAATATGAAACCAAGACACAAAATTAAGCTTCAAATGAAAGTTCTATATGGCCTATCCAAAATCCAATTTGGATAGGAATCCAACTCCCTCTAAATTGACTCATTAGCAGGGAGAGTGAACACTTACTGTGTAATGGACAAGCTAGTGCTTTCCAAACTGCCAAAGGAAAACTCTCAAAATGATCAAAATCCATTATCATTCCTCATGAAATATTTTTATAACACTCATAGGGTCCCCTAAGGTCGAATTTCCATCTATAGGATTCCTCTAACTCATCCTAGTGGTTTAGTAACCCCTATGACACTTGTCCTCTTCCTCATGCTTCAATTCTCTTCCAAATTTGAATGGTTGCCAATAACCCCCCAACGTGCCCTCTTGGTGGATATTTTTAGCCTTGTCATGTCATATTGTCATAGGTTTACAATTAGGTCTACAATCATGTTGGAGTATCAGTACAACTGCATGGTATAACCTCCGCACCTCTAGGAATATAAAAATGTGGACTAACTGCCACTCCTAATGATAGGGCCTTGTGCTTAGTTTTAAATGTTCATCAACATCTATAGGTTTTGGTGTAATGGAAAACCTTACATGGTATCATAGCATAGGTATTAGTTTCAATTCCCTTGAGCTACACTGGAGTGGGGGTGTTGGAGTATCAGTACAACTACATGGTATAACCGTCGCACCTATGGGAATATAAAAATGTGGACTAACCACCACTCCTGATGATAGGGCCTTGTGCTTGGTTTCAAATGTTCATCAACATCTATAGTTTTTGGTGCAACAGGAAATCTTACAAATCATTTTTTACTTTGTCATATAATCTTCCATAATAGTTGTCATAGAGTGTAGGGAATCTCTTGCCAAGTGTCACACATTGTCTTCCTAGTCTATTCCTCTTCCATGGGGAGTTAATAATATTCACCAGTTTGAATTCCTTGGGTCATGATATGTTACTTGACACCTCTTCACATCCCAAGAACATTCCATTCCCCATAATTTAGAATTATGAGGTAGGTCATGACAAGTGTATGGAGGAACCTAGCTACCCAAGGTCTCCATGGGCCTCCAAGTGTCTCCATGAAGCAATTCCACTTTATTTTCTACACATTTATTATTTATATGACCCAATTTAATGTGTATATGGTAAAATAAGGTCCTCTTGGGTCTCATATCTCCCTTATTGCAAAATTTAATGCATCCACCTCAACCTAGGGAACTAGTAGGTTGGTGAAACATTGTTTACTAGTAGTATTATTGGGATGGGGACATGACAGTTGGGGGAATTAACTCAGCCTTTACGAGTCATGTTGGTGGCATCCACCCAACCTATGGATATCACATTGGGGGGAAATAGTCATTCAATTAAAGTCATATTGAAACTATTGAGAAACCTAAATGTATAGGACATAAGCCTAAGTTCCATTGTAATATTTACAAGGGAGATCACCTTACTCACCTGTGTTGCACTGCTATTGCAGAAGAAAAAAGATAGAGGTATGAATCTAAAGGATATTATGCTCTTGAAAAACCTGTGACTTCTCAACAACCTACTTAACCTTTAGTGGTTTATTAAGTGGTTGAACCAATGCAATATTTTTTCAATCCCACTCTTCCTTTGGAGAGTGACTCGTATCAAGTGGTTGAACCGATACAATCTTTGATCAATCCCACTCTTCCTTTGGAGAGTGATTTGTATGCTAGTTATGTTTTCTTCACTACCAGTTTATAACTTTATATACAAGGGGGAACTCACTTCACTGTGAATGAACCCTGACAATCCCTCATATTTCTTCCTTTAATTGGAATAGTCTAGCTGAGCCATGTCTTCCTTCTGCTACACCTTTTAAAATAAAGGTCCAGTTTAAACACTACATGGTTGCTCATTGTATTGTATATGAAGGCGCCTCTGTTAGTATTTTATCTGTGCATACTTGGAGAGGTATGGTATATCCAATCCTCATGTCGATTGTTAATCAACCGTTGACCTTTGATAGCAGACCTAGTCAAAATTTGGGTGTTCTTTCTCAAACGCCTGTTACTTTAGGTGGGAATATTGTCTTAGTCTATTTTATAGTTATAGAGGACCCCTTAGACTTCAATATTCTCCTTGGGCATGATTATGTATGTTCTATGAACGTTGTGGTGTATACACTTTTTTGTGTGATGTATTTTCCTCACAACGAAATCATTGTCACTGTTGATTAGATAGAATTCATTGATCTCTCTCATCACCCAACTTTAGACCAAGTCTATCCTTTGTCAATTCCCAATGATTCGATAGAAACTACCTCTACATGGGTGAATTATATGGTATCATATCCCTCATGTCCAATTGATACTAAGAATAATCCTTGATATTCATGCTTAACTTCTTGGGACTCAGTCTCGATAGTTGAACAAGTGATCCATCCAATGGGGACATCATATCTCTCTCTCCATCCCATTGATCCAACTGAATGGTCAGACAGATATTCCATCTGGGATGTTATACTTCCTTTAGAAGAAGTATCCTAGAGTCTATGATATTTTCTAACATTCTTTTGGATGTTGACTCATTTGTAGTTATATCTATCCCTTACTTGCATTTTGAGATCGATATTTCTATTGCTCGATCTTGAGACGTTGGTATTTGTGAGTCTTTGGACTCTCCCATTGAGAAACAAGTGGGTGATCCTAATGAGTCTAATTCTATTTATAGAACTTTCGAATCCCATGATGCTAAGTCTATTTCTACAGACTCCATCACCTATATCAACTTTAGGCTTTCCTCTTGAGGTTTATCTTGTTGATTGTAAATCCTTATGCCTTGGCACAATAGAGTCTTCCACGATTAACTCTGCCTCATCTATTGTTCTTATTGAAGATAAAAAAAAGTTGAAAATGTTTCTACCAAAGTGACTTGTATCAGCTATTTTATTCTGAATATGATCTTGGTACTGTTGTTTCTTGGAGACATGATTCTTAGTTGGATACATGATTGCTTACTTGTCCCATTTTTATGTTTAAGTTGTAACTACATTTGCATATACCCTGCTTGCACTGACGATCTTGATGTAGAATTCCACACTTTTAGATTGTTATATAAGCCCTCATCTTTTCTCTCATCATCGCTCAACCCTGTATCATTTTTTCATTGCAACTTAAAACCTTTTACCTATAGGAGACACCCCCCAAAAGCGCTTAGTATTGCTCATGTTCCTTGCACTTGGAACTAGTTCTGCATGTCCCTGACACTCATTTCCTCTCGTTATGAGAATTTTTCCAGCTCTCCTTCAAGCTTGTTAAAAAAAAAGGAGGTAATGAGTTTACTTTTTTGGGCTTGTTAAACCTTTACGAGAAAGGTATATGGAGTTGTCTTTAAGCTCTTGTTAGAATCCTTCAACTTGGCAAGATTGCCAAGTCAACTTGTTCACTTCAAACTTGTTAAAGGACATGAAGGAACATCCACATACGGTATAAATTTAACCCTTTTCTGGACCATGTGGATTACTTATGAAAAATGAATGCTCTAGTTCACTGTGGCTAGAAGAGTATTCCTAGGTATAGGTTTGTCTTTTTTGGGGCATGGGGAACTAAACTTTACAAATAATGAACCTTTTTGAGCTGAATTTTTTCTTTTTCATGCTTTGGTTTTAAACATGAAAAATATTCTAAGCTCTTTTTATGCTATTATCGTGCTTGCTAAAATTTAGGAAAATGGTGTCAAGTTTCATGTTTGTTTCCCATACTCGTAAATCAATGGGAAAACATGAGTGAGCTTGCATTCCTTCACACTTGTTGAACTAAATCCTCATGCTTGTTTTCGAAGGAGCGTAATTCTAGTGATAATTTAATCCTTTTTTGGACTTGGATAACTAACTACAAAAAGGGAATACCTTAGTTCTCCTGAGCTAAGAGAGTTCTCCGCTGTATTGTTTTATACTTTTTCAGACTTTGGAGACTAAATTTACGAAACCCCCGCCCCCCTAGAGTATTTTTCGAGTTTTCAAACTCTCAAAATGTGAAAACATCGACGAGCAGTTATTAATTAGGGATCACAAAATCCAAGTATTAGTGTTTTATCGAGCATTCTTTAGTTCTTATTCAAGCTCGTTAAAAAATGAAAAAAAGTTTCATAAAAAAGATAAAGGGAAGGGAAGGGTGTCAAATATATATTTCTATAATGGTAGCAAGTCAACTATGTCCTTGAACAAAGCATCTATGTTGAGTCTATCAAACAAGTTGGATTCTAGTTTTGTCCTTAGGATTAATCCTGATCTCAGAGTTATTAATCCTCTAGTTGGTTACTCTTCCAATCATATGGAGAATCTGTCGATGTCTCCTACATTGAAGATTTTTATCATTTGTCCCTTTGTCTCTAAAACTTCCCAAGTCACTTTTGTGTGGTGCTTATGTTCAAGGATAAAACCTGTGTCAGCCTTTCTGCAGTTTCCTTGACCTCATGTGTTGACAACTTTGTGATATCAATCCATTACAACATGTCCTCAATGGTCCATTTTGGAAAAGATTGTCCTAGCTCCAACTCACATTATCCCTTGATTTTCCTCATCTTGGATGATGGAGGTGTTGGTTGTGGATCCTGATCTTCTTGATTCAAAGATGTTGTCTCAGCCATTTTTGGATACTAGCACATGACTAGGGGGATTTGGGGGGGGGATTACCCCCCCACTATAGTCATTAGGGGGGTCCATGGGGGGGAAACGAATATTTTGGGATCCCCCTCCTTTGCTAGGGTTTGAGGGAAACACCCCCATAGAGAAAATTAGGAAAAATGTCTAATAAAATGTTGTAATTTCAAAGTCATGAATTTTTCAATAATGGGTGATTTACGAGCCCATGGTTTTGGGAAGACCATGGTATTTTTCCATATTGGTATTCCATTTATAAAAGGAAGGAATTGTAATACAGATGTGTATTGTATTGTAGCATTGTAAAATGATCTCTGTGATTGTGTGAAAGAGACTATGAGAGAGTGAAGACAAAGTGCAGAGGGTGTGATGCAGGTTGTATCCCTTCATTTTGTTGAACGATATAAAAATAAAAGGACTAGCAATTTCTATGTGGACGTAGCCCATCTTGGGCGAACCATGTTATATTGGTGTCTCTCTTGTAATTTTTTATATGCTTTAATATTTGCATCTTGTTTATTGTTATTGCTCTACTATATTTTTAATAACAATTAGTATCAGAGCCAAAAGGTCTATTTGGTTGGTAAACTCGCATGCAAAAAAGGTTCATGATTCGAGTGGGAGCAATGGAAGAAGAAGAAAAGTTTAGGGTTGAGAAATTTAATTGCTGAAACTACCAATTATGGAATATGCAAGTGGAGGACTATCTATACCAAAAGGAATTTTTCCTACCATTTGGAGGAAAAACAAAACAGACGATAATTATGAAGGACAAAGAATGGTCGGTTCTTAATAGAAAGGAACTGGGAACAATATGGTTGTACCTAGATACGACGGTGGCTTTAAATATTTCAAAAGAAAAGACAACAGACGGTGTGATGAGCCCATTGGCTAAGCTCTATGAAAAACACTTCGCTTCGAACAAGGTATTTCTAATGAAGTTTTTATTTAATGACAATGTCAGAAGGTGGATCTGTTGCTGACCATTTAAATGAATTTAATATGGTTACTAATAAGATAAGTTTTGTAGGAGTGAAGTTTGATGATGAATTTAGGGATATTCTAATCTTGTGCTCATTTCCAGAAAGTTGGAATGGCTTGGTCATGGCTGTAAGTAATATGTCTCTCTTTACACACTCTTAAATATGATTATGTTGATGGTGTTATTCTTAGCAAGGAAATGCAAAGAAAAAGAACAGGAGATACATCATGTAATGCGTTGACCATGGAGAGAAGGGGAAGATAAAGGGAGAGAGGAAGGATACCAGGTAATCACAAGAAGTCTAGAAAGGGAATATCCAAGTCCAAACTTGGAAAGATAGAGTGTTTGAACTGTGGTAAGAGAGGGCACTTGAAGAAAGATTGTAGAGCTCCAAAAAAAAAGGAGATGGAAAACAAGAGACTACTCAAGAAGCTAATGTAGAAGGTGATGTGTTACAAGATGATTTGATTATTTCATTAGATAATACTAGTGATTATTGGGCAGTAGTTTCAAGTGCTTCATGTCATCCTACACCCCATAGGAAAATTATTTCATGATTATGTTCCAAGTGATTTTGGACATGTTTTATTGGGGGATGATGAACCATGTGAAATTGTTGGAATGGGTAAGGTACAAATTAAGTTAAATAACGGAAATTAATGTATTTTAAAACATGTAAGGCATATTCCTGCTATGAAAATAAACCCAATCTCAACAGGGAAGTTGGGAGATAGTGTTTGTTTGTCTACATTTAGAAAAACATGGTGGAAGATCACTATAGGAGCACTGGTAATAGAAAAAGAAGATAGGATAGGTACATTGTATTTCTGTACTCATAATATTGATTATTCTATATTTGTAGCTTCCTCAAAAACATGTACAAGGTTGTGGCATCATAGTCTTGGCCACAAGAGTGATAAGGGGATGCAAATTCTCCACTCAAAGAAATTGCTTCCAGATATGAAGTAGGTAAGTTTAGAATTCTGTGAGACATGTGTTTATGGAAAACATAAGAGTGTTATATTTCTCAGGGTTGGGAAACAAAATAAGAGTGAAACGTTAGAGCTTGAGCATATAAATGTATGGGGATCGACTCAGGTACAATATCTTGGTGGATCTCATTATTATGTTACTTTTATTAATGATGCAACTAGAAAAACTTGAGTTTATTGCATTAGACATAAATCTGATGTGTTTGATACTTTTAAGAAGTGGAAAGATTTGGTTCAGAATGAGACAGGGAAAATAATGAATTGTCTCAGATCTGATAATGGATGTGAATACTGCAGCATTTATTTTGATAGTTACTATTCATACCATGGGATTCAGAGACAGAAGACAGTCCCAGGAGCACCACCAGAAAATGGTGTGTGAGAAAATATGAATAGAACGATCATGGAGCGTGCAAGGTGCTTGAGATTGCATGTAGGGTTTCCCTTATAGTTTTGGGCTGATGTTGTAGATATTGTTGTTTACTTAATAAATAGAGGTCCTTCAAGCGCTTTGGATGGTGGAACTCTAGAGGAGGCATGGACAGGTAAAAAGGTAAACTACTCATTTCTCATAACTTTTGGTTGTGAATCATTTTTCCATATTGATAAAGAAAATAGAACAAAGATTGAGGCTAAATCCAATAAATGCACCTTTATTGGATACGGGGTTGATGATTTTGGTTATCGCTTATGGGGTTATGAAAATCACAAAATCATTAAAGGAGTAGAGATGTGGTATTCAATGAAAAGGTTATGTATAAAGATCGGTTGCAGGGAAAGAAAGAGGAAAAGTAAAATGCATAGTATGTTGGGGCGCGTACCCTAAGGATTATTAGTTCGAGTAACTTCGCGGCTGTTGGTAAGCGGAGTTAGGGGTCAAAATAGTCTTAGGGGTGTCAGGGTAAGTCAAAACCCCATTTTTTTTAATAAACCCATGATTTAAATCCAGGGTTTAGGGTTTTCTTGGGAGCCCATGGTTTGAAGCCATGGTTTTGTATCAGCGCGATGTATAAATAGGTATTTTTGTAATAAGAAAAGGTTAGGTTTTTATGATGTAAGAAAGATTAAGACGAAGCTAAGTCTGATATTGTAAGGAAAGGTTAAGTCCCAGCTGTGTGCGTGGATGACCTCTGCAGCTGTGTGCGCAGAGGGATTTTGTAAGAAAGATTGAGGAAAGACCTGCAGCTGTGTGTGCAGGGGCCTGCTGTTGTGTGCGCGGCTTTTAAGAATCGAAGGGATATGCAGCTGAGTGCGCAGATCAAACTGTGGATTTTGTAGCAAGTTGAATAAACCACAGTTTGTGGACGTAACCCCTACACTGGGGGTGAACCACGTTATATCCGGTGTTGTGGTTTCTTGTGCTTTTTTGTTTCTGTGTCTTTTATGCATTAATAACTGTATACATCTGATAAGTTAGATTGCTGTTAATATTTAGCTTCGCTGTGAATTCCTTGTAGTGGGTTGAGCAAGTAACGACTGTTTATTTATCTGTGAAGTTGTATATGAATGAATGGTAAATATTTTTATAGTATTGATTAATAAGATCACTAAATGATAAGGTACAGTAATCCCCCTCTCGGCTTGCAGAAACCTGATTCTGCGGCACCCCATAGCTGTTTCGGGTGAGACTGCAACCTGCACGCAGGTTGTTGCCGAAAGGGCCAACACTGTGGGTCTTTTATTGGTGTGACACTAAAGGATTAAACCTGGGTCTGCCCAATTTCCCAACATAGTACACAATGCTTGATGAAATCAAAGAAAATGAAGTTCCAAAGGTACTAGAAAATAAATAACAACATGAGGTACCTCGAACCCCTGCAAATGTAAGAATATCTACTAGGTTAAGTAGACCCCCTGAAGGATTCTCTTCTTCACTGTATTATTTATATTTGATGACTGATTCTGGTGAACTAGGATGTTATGAAGAGGCAATATGGGTGGGAACTAGAAATAAGTGGGAACCATCCCAACACAAAACGTTCTTCATCCAAAGGCACTAGTTGAAGTAACTTGTCTTCCACAACATCAATATCTGTCAATTTAGTTATTGCAACAAATCTTAAGATTGGTATAATGTATTCCATAGGCATGAAAAATTATTTCCCATATACCAATCGAAATAGAGTTTGGCATGTCAATTTCTTACATGTCATGTGATATGCCCATAATACTGTAGAAATCTTTTGGTCCCAATCATCTCTTCGCAAATTGAAAATATTTGTCAACGTGTTTTCCAAAATTTTATTGAATGCTTCGACAACTCCATTTGCTTGAGGATGATATGGCATTGTCCTTCTATGATGTATCTGAAATTCCTCAGTTAGTTCTTCAATCAATTGATTAACAAAATGCATACCTTGATCCATGATTAAAATATTTGGGCATCTAAAACTTGTCACAACATTTTCAAATAGAAACTTCACAGTAGTAAAATCCTTTACTCACATTTCTCTTTCCCATTTGGTTGGGAAATCAGTTACAGTTATAATATATCATGCTTCTGTGTGCTTTCCTGCCGGACTGATATGTCCTACAAAATCAACAACCAATTTATAAAATTCCTATAATGTTATTTGTGGTACCAATGGAATTTCATCTCTTTGGGAAGTATTACCAGTCCTTTGACAGACCTCATAATTGTAACAATAATCCTGAGTGTCTACATGCATGGTGGGCCACCATAATCATGCTTACAAAATCTTGCACACCATAGATTTTCCTGCGTAGTGGCCTCCTGCGATACCAGCATGTGCCTCATTCAATATCCACAGGAGATCATGATCCAAGACCTAGCACTGAAGTATCTCATCACGACTCATTTTATACAGGTGTCCAACGACTAAGTAGAAATTTGCAGCTCTCACAACCAATTGTTTCTTATGTGCAACACCGAGTTCAACTGGCGCATAACCTGTACTCACAAAATGTATGATATCCTTGTACTGATCATCAAACATGGTGAGCATGAACACTTTTGCATCAGGTAGATTATCTTCCAAGTTACTACGATCTTCACCACTTTCGATCCTCGAAAGATGGTCTGGTCCCAAATTCAATCAACCAGGTTTAACACTTATTTCAAAATCTAATTCTTGGAAGAGGAGAAGCCACTGGAAAATATTCCTCCCCAACACTGGATTATTGACCAAGTATTTTAGTGTGGAATGATCAGTGTACATCTTAAAATGTCCACCCAATAAATAATTTCTGGATTTCTGCAGTGCATATATGATCGCTAGTCCTTCTCTTTTCGTCATGGTATAATTATTTTTTATAGTAGACAATTTCCTCCTAGTGAAGGCAATAGGGTGATCAATCGATCCTTCACCAGGATGCGTCAGTACCAAGTCGAGCGCAACATACGATGCATCGACATGAACGTGGAAATTTTTTCCCAATATGGAAACACAAGTATTGGCGTAGTAGCCATTTTCTTCTTCAGCTTATCTAGACTTTCTTGACAATATTCTATACATTAAAACTTATAATTTGTTTTCAGCAATTTTTCCATCTAAGAAATCACCTCCGCATATTCTTTGATAAAATTCCTGTAGTATCTAGTGTGTCCTAGTGTTTCTCTTAAATGTTCAACTATAGCAGGTGGTGGTAAATTGAGGATGATCACAAATTCGGATGGATCGACCAAATTTTTTCATGACAGACCACATGGACCAACAGAGCTCCAAAAGGTGCAAAAAGGATACATTTCTTCAAATTCAGGGAAATTTGATACTAACAAAAACGTTCCAACATCATTCTCAAGCTCTATATATGGTATTTTACAAGGCCAAATAATGTCCAATCATCAAAGTAAACTTCAAGAAATTTGTGTATAAAGTCTTTAAAAGCAGCTACTACGATTCTGGAAAAAATCACAAGCACATTCTTGAGTCCAAAGGGAATTACTGTATACTAGAAACATCCCCACTCTGTCACAAAGGTAGTCTTGTGTCGATCCTCCTTTGCAATTCAGGTATGATGGTAACCGGAAAATCCATCAGTGAAATAGTACATCTCTTACACTCCGACATTCTCCAGTACCTCATTTGTAAATGGAGTCAGAAAAGGATCATGCAAACAAGAATCATTCAACTTTCTCATGTCAACACAAATTATTACTTCACCTGAGGTCTTCTTGTCCTGCACTACAATTGGGCTAATCCATTCTGATTCTTCAACGGGTTCTATAACACCTACCTCTAGAATTCGATCCAATTCATCCTTAACCTTTTCTTTTTTATCTTGGATTTAATCTGTATGGTCGTTACTTGACTGGTTTTGCGTCGGGCCTCAAAGGTATCTTCATTTCATCGAGGTCACCGACTATTCCTTTCATTTATGAAAATTTAGTAGGGAACAGATCCTGGATTTCATGCAGCAAATCGATGATCTTCCCCATGGTCTTGTCATCCCATTAATATCCAATATTGGCGAACTTTGGATTTTTAGATGAGTCAATATTTACTTTCTTAATTTTAAGTGGACATAGGAATTGGTTGCTGGTAATGACAAATCCTTCCACTGCCTTCATACCTTCTTATTCATGTATGTTTATATCCAGAGGACCATCATCATTCGGTTCTACCATGACATTATAACTATTAGAGCATCATACCACCTATCACCATGGTCACATACACCTAGGACACATTTTCATTTGTCTTGTACTTATGTCATATGGTCCACACCTTTGTTATGTTGGTTTAGCAAGGTATATGGGGGGTTTAGACTCATTAATGTACCCAAGCGCCCTATTTTTGGTCAACTAAGAGCATGAGCACCCTAATTTATGACATTTAAGTCCTTTGGAGCTCCTAATCCTTAAAACAAGGAACCGATTTGACCAGAGGTTCATATGCATGTATTTAGGTGGTTTTTGTCCCTTTTGGACCATTAAATGCATGCTAGAGCCACTCCCACTCACCCATGCACTCCACCACTCCTATCCTACCCTCATTTATGTCCTAACATGCTTCACCCATTTTCACATGGCCATTCGTGACCGTTTGAGGTGGTTTGGGAGCTTATTGGTCAACCTAGGGTGGTTTGAGGTCCAATCTAGGCCTGCCACATGTATGCCACCAATTTGCCTCCTAAATATAATGATTTTATCCAATTATATTATAAATATGTACCACACATGTTTACACAATGTACAGTAATAGAAACTTCAGTTATGGCTCCATCTCTGTGTGTTAATTTTGCTCTTTTCATTGTTTTTATGTATAGTTTGTGAATAATATTGAATTATGAGGATTCCCTTAGCTCCTAGATCTTGTTGTGAATCATATTTTCACATGGTATCAGATATATTTGGAGATAGAAATAAAAATAAGAGTGTTTGATTTGTTATTTAGGGTATTTTCCAGAAAAAATCAAGTGCTTGCATTGTAGGTACATCTAGTGTTTTTGTCACTCAGTGTGCAAGAAGAAATCGAGCAGACTCGTGTATTTCTTACTCCATTCAACTTGTTATCACTCCAGGAAACTCCTCTAGGTTGTAGATCAAGGATGCCTGGTAACTTAAAATGTTTTTGGGTTTTCTATTATGGATCAAGTCGGATAACCTATATAACCTCCCACTCTCAAGACATGCATGAGGCTCACTCAATCACAAGGCTTTTAGTTACAACTTGTTTAGTAGTTTGACAAAAAGGTGCAATAATGGAGAACTCACCAAGCTAGTAGACTTACACACATAACGCATGCATACAAATGGCTAAAAACTAACAAGGATGGTACTTATCAATCAAATCACATAAACTTACCAATAGGATGACAACTATTGGCTTTTAATCAACTTGAAATCACCTAAATGCACATTCAGGATTAAGTATAATAATGGTAAAGAAGATGGCTGAAAAAATCACAAAAAAAGAGCTCGTATTATGAATAAACCAGATGAGACGCTTGCTAATAGGATGGGCTTACAAATCCCCGGAATCAAACCCTTCTTAATCAAAAAATCATGGGCTTTATAGCCTCTTACAAAAATTACAGATCCTGAAAATTTGATCTGTTTACATCAAAAATAATTGAAAGTAATAGTTTTTCCATATTAGGACTTCAAACCCTTGCTAACTGTTTGTTTATCTAATGCAAAGATATAGTTTACTGGGTGATCTTTTAATGACTGAAGTGGTAGCTGATAACCACCACTGCTGGTTTGCTGTGAAATTACCACAACAGCCAATGTCTCTGCGTTTACTGAAGTGATTTTCCTCATTTAATCCACTGGATTTTTCTTTATCTTGTCGTTACAGATCCAAGTCTCTATTTTTTCACAGTTTACCGCTGTGGTCGTTGATCGAAGGCTTTTTCCTCAGTTCCATCGGCACCCCAAGTCTCTTTGTTGTCACAGTTTTGGTTCTCCTTAGATCACTAGTGTTGCGACGGCTTCTTCTTTTATCCAATATGCGATCCTAATCTCAGTGCATCGGCGTTCTTTATAACTAACACATCGGCGATCGGGAACTGTAGTAAATTAATGAATCGAAATTTTTAATCATTGTTTTCTCCATCTTTGTGGCCCCTTAGTGGACTATTTTTCTGCTACGTTATTCTTAGTCCTTCTGACCGCTGAACAATTCATCTATTGATTGATCGGAAGCCTTAGTCAGTTTTCCTCCCACCGTTGTGGCTCACTAGTGGACTATTGTGTCGACGATTAGTGTTTGCAATTTCCACAATGTAGTCTTTAGTTATTTTGACCGCCGAAGAGTTCATCTATTGTCGTACTGTTAGAATGATCCTTGTCATCGATCAGAAGCCGTAGTATTTCTTCCTTCCGTAGTTGCGGCTTTGCAGTGAACTATTTTGTCGTCGATTAGTCTTTAGCACCTACGACGCCGAAGTTTCCATCTGCTCGCGGAACCCACAGTCCGTCTTTCCTCCGTATTTGGGGCACCTTTGGGAACTAACTCACCGATCTATAGTCTTCACAAATTTCGATTTCTGATGAGTCTATATTATTTTGGAACTCGCAGTTTATCTTTCTTTCGTAGTTGCAGCTCCTCAGAGGACTAATTGACTGATCCGTTGTCTTTAGTCCTTTCGATCGCCGATGATTTCCTCATGGAAGCTGTAGTCTGTAATTCTTCTGCCATTTCGGTGCCATAGTGGACTAACTCGTCAATCCTTTGTCTTTATTCCTTTCGATTGCCAACGATTTCTATTGATTGAATGGAGGCCTTATCCATTTTTCCTCCACTGTTTCGGCGCCGTAGTGGAGTAACTCGCTGACGTTTTATGTTTCCAAGCTCCGATTACTGTTTTAAAATGTTTCGATGGCAGTAACAATTTTAGTAATCCATCTAACTACTGAAGGGGTCTTTTACCTACTATTTATATTCCATATTTCACTGGCTAATGAGATGTTTTGATCCTCACCCAAGCCACCGAAGCTACAACTTTGTGAAATTTGCATAAAAAATAGAGGCTTTCTAAACTATTAGTGATCTTCATATCCTTCATTGCATGATTTAAATTCTTCATACTATCAAAATAAATTTATTTTATTTTGGGAGATAACATCTGGCTCCTACTCAGCGATGGGAACCTCCATGTGAGGTCCCAAGAACCCCAGACCAAAATGCCTTTCCCTAAAAGCAACTAAGTAACTTAACACTATTCTTTATTGTTCCATTGGGCATGGAGTCTTATTC
>LPNX011107156.1:25242-85452 GCA_001517045.1 Pseudotsuga menziesii
GATTTACAATCATAAGGCCTCAGAGCCTCAAATAAAATATAATTTTAGGAACCGCCCATTTACTGGGCCATCGAATACCTCTTCACCTTCCAGATTCTGCAATTTGAAGGTGTTATTTTCATATAACTGGTCTATAACAAAAGGGTCAATCCATAAAGAATCAAATTTTCCATGTTTCCCCTTGTCCTGTCTAACAGCATCCCACTTGAGGACCCAATCTCCGACCTGGAAGTTGTCTGCCTTTGCTCTTTTGTCAAACATGCCCTTTATCCTCTGTTGATGAGCCTCTAATTTTCCTGCAACTTGCTCCCTGATCTGCTATAACTCCACCAAATCCATCATCCTTCTCATCATATCATTTGGTTCATATTCCTCTTTCTGAAAGAAATTTGCCACTGGAAGGGTGAGCTGGATAGGAAAGATGGCCTCAGTGCCATAAACTAACTTGAATGGAGAGGTCCCTATGGATCTTTTTCCTGTTACCCTATCAGCCCATAAAGCATACTTAATTTTGAATCCCAACTTTTCTAATTTGTCTCTAGCAGTTTCCTGATGATTCTGACTAAGCTTTTGTTGGATGACTCAGCCAGGTCATTGCCTTATGGGTAATAGGATGTGGAGTGTACTAGTTGAATACCCATCCATTCATACAATTTAACTAATGACCCAAATTTAAAGGCTTGTGCATTATCAGTTACTAACCTTACCAGGAAACCAAACCTGCTGAAGATGTTCTCATATAAGAATCTCATGATGACTTGATGAGTGGCATTTTTGCTGGGTATTGCTTCTATCCATTTGGTAAAGTAGTCAGTGGCTACTAAGATCCATTTATGTTGTCCACTGGAATATGGATTTATTTTACGTATGAAATCTAGACCCCATTGCTAGAAAGGCCCATTCACTGTAATAAGCCTAAGGGGAAAGGATTTGAGATGTTGCTTCCCTACAAATCTTTGACATTGGTCACAGGACCTTACAAAAGTGCATACATCAGCAAAAAGGACTAGCCAATAGTACCCTGCTTTTAATATCTTGTGGGTTGTGGTTTTCTAGTAGTGGTGGCCTCCACATGTACTGGAATGAAAGTGATGCATGACCTTCTCTACTTCCTCTTTATCTAGACATCTTAACAAAATTCAAGACTGATCCTTCCAATACAGCAAATTGTCAATTATGCAAAACTTAACAGATTTCAATTTAAGAGCTCGTTCTTGGTTAGGAGTAAGATCAGGAGAAACTTCTAATTTTAGCAAAAATTGAATGATACCTAAGTACCACTCACTTGAAGATATGTTCTCAGCTACTGCTGGACTGTTATTCTGATCTTGATTTACTTCTATTTCAGCTGCTACCATAGTCTGCACCTTTGTTGATCTGACATATGTGAAATTCATTCCCAGCAGTTCACAGTTTTATTTAGCCATGAGTTTGGCCAGACCTGATCCTTTTACCAACTTAGTGGATTTCACCTCTACATCAAACTCAATGAGTTTGGAAATCCACTTAGCTCACTTCCCATCAATGTCAAGCTAAGTCAAAACATTCTTCACTGCAGCTGAAGGGACATATGCAATGACCTTTGCATGGAGAATGTAGATTCTAAAGTTCTTCAAAGATTTTATGAGAGCATAAGCCTGCTTCTCAATTGGGTCATACTTCAGCTCGGCATCTCTCAGGGTTCTGCTGAAGAAAGAAATTGGATGATCAAGACCTTCATCATTCTTTTGTAATAGTACAATTGCCACTGTAAAAACCCTTGGTGTAGTCGATACTAATCAGGGTTGGGGCCTCCATGATGGCTTTCTTAATGTCTTCAAAATAATTTCTTTCCTGGTCAGTCCACTTTATTTCTGCATCCTTTTTTAGCATGGTTGTTATGTGCTTTACCAGCTCAGAGAAATTTGGAAAAAATCTCTTGACAAAGTTTATCTTGCCTAAAAAGGACTGAATGTCTCTTTTTAACCTTGGTATTGACAGCTGCTAAATTGCTTCCACTCTTACCAGATCGATATTTACACCTTCTGTTGAGACTATGTGGCCTAGCATATTTCCTTCATTGAGTGCAAACTAGGATTTCTTGGGGTTCAGTGATATTCCATACCTTCTGCACTTCAGAAATACCTTCCTTAAATGATGCAAGTGGTCATGATGGCTGTGAGAGTAAACTGTTAAGTCATCTAAATATATCAGCACGTATTTATCTTTTATCCCTACAAAATATAGGTCCATAGCTCGCTGAAAAGTATCCCCAGCATTCATTAGCCCAAATGGCATTTTAGCATACAAGAAGGTGCCCCAGGGAGTGGTAAATGCAGTCTTCTATTGGTCATCTGGGTGCACAGCAACTTGGTTGTATCCAGAGAATCCATTAAGGAAGGACATGACCATAGCCCCTGAGACTTTCTACAGCAGATGTTCCATCTTGGGCAGTGGGTAGTTGTCTTTTTTGGAACACTTGTTCAAGTTTCTAAAGTCCACACACAACATAAGTTCTCCATTTTTCTTTCTTACCACTACTAGATTTGAAATCCACTTGGAATACCTGAGAGGGATTATGATCTTGGCTTTGAGGAGCTTGTGGATCTCTTTCTCAATCACTGGTAATAGAAGAGGGCTGATGGGTCTTAGCTTCTGTTTGAAAGGAATGGTGTCCTTCTCCAAAGGAATCCTGTGCTGGATGATGTTGGTGTCATATGTTTTTAGGTCACTATACTCCCATGCAAAGACTTTATCAAACTCTTTTATCAAGCTGCAATATTCATACTTTTGTTCAGCAGTTAGCCCAGTGGATAGATTTATCCATGTTGGATGGCTTTGGCTGCCTATGTTCAGCTCTTGGACAGCAGGATCTAGATCCCTTTTGGCCGGCTTGAAAGAGACGTCATTGTGATCAAACAATTATTCTAATGGTACTAGACCTCGGGGTATGTAGTTGCCGGGAAATTGGACAATGTTGTGCTTAGTCACTTTATCTTTTAACTTTAGCTGCTTGGATTCCTCCAGGTTAAGGTTTTCCTGGTCTATGTGTATGTCATAGAATTCATCCACTAAATGAAGGAACTTACTAAGCTCCCCATCATTTTCAAACACCCTCCAAAATTTTACATTGTCTGGCAAAGAGGGTCTGTACTTGACCTGAAC
Source organism: Pseudotsuga menziesii (assembly GCA_001517045.1). Taxonomy (NCBI): domain Eukaryota; kingdom Viridiplantae; phylum Streptophyta; class Pinopsida; order Pinales; family Pinaceae; genus Pseudotsuga; species Pseudotsuga menziesii. The sequence continues at coordinate 28,387 of LPNX011107156.1, forward strand.
ATCATAGCTGAGCTTAGGGGGCAAAGGAGGAACAAAAATACTTGCGTAGACGGCCAGGGAATTAGCCAGGTGATTCAAATCCCAAGGAATATATGACAATTCAAAAAACATAAATGAGTCTCTAAGTTTCCATGCCTCATCCCTATAGGCCTTCAATATGATATTTTTTGTCTGAAAAGTGTTGTTTACCAGCTGTATGATGAGGTCTGCATCCCCAAAAATCTTCACGCACATGATCCCCATCTCTTTGGCTGCTTTAACTCCCAGCAGCAAGGCTTCGTATTCTACTACGTTGTTACTGGTTTTGAAATTGAGCTTATACAATAAGTGAATGCTTTATTTATATGGGGAGATCAACACGACACCCGTGTCTACTGAGTTTTGTGCGCTAGCCCCATCGAAGTACATGGTCTAGATCACTATTGTGACTTCTTCGGGCTGCAGATGCGTGGGCTTGGTGAGTTGAACTGATGTTTGCTGATTATCATCAATTTGCAAGAGTTAAAATCATTTGCATAAGTTATCATAGCTGAGGTACCAGTGGGCTTAATCTCAGTGGGGATCTTGCTGTACATGTTGTTGAATCTTTTGGTAAAGTTGGAGACAGACTCGCCATTTTCTCTTCTTAGGTTGCTGAAATCTGTGATGTAGTAGAGGTGATCTCTCATCTCTCCCTAATGTTTCAAGAAAATGTCATCTAGGGCCTCTATGCCTGGAACTGACCCAACGGGAAGTTCCTTAAACCATTTACTAGCCTGGCCATCTAGGCTTTGCACAAAGACTTTGGTCCATACATATTCCCATTCTATATTTATATTTTCAGCATAGCTATAAAAGGCCTCTAGATTTTCTTCAATAGTGAAATCCCCTTCCCATTTAAAATTAGGCATATACTTGAGATAATCCCCAGTAGGCATGGCTGCGAGAGGATTTGGAAAAACAAGGGGTGCATACCTAGCTACTAGGATCCTTTCCATCCTGGACAATTGAGGGGTAGCCATATTGGAAATGGGTATGGAGAAAGATGGGGAATGCTGCATTGATGAGGATATTTGTTGAGAAGGTGGTGGTATACTTATCCTAGTGGAGTCACCAGGGATTGGATCTTCACAAGCAACAGTTCTTGAAGATGCCCAAGCCCTAGATTTTTTTTATGTAAAAAATTTCTGGGAATTAAGAGTTCCAACAGAAGAAATAACAGCAGAAATATTTATTGAAATACCTAATGTAGCATTCTATGCAGCATTGTTGGTCTGTCTTAGTAAATCCCTAGCTTTCCTCAAGATTTCTTATGGATCTGAAACGGGTGTTGTTGGTGGCCCCTTAGGGTTTGCTCTGGTACTTGGTCTTCTTGAAGCCACCTTTTATCAATAGAGTTTCCAGATAGATGACTACAACCGTAATAATGTCCAATCCTTGTCTATCATCAAAGCATGGATCTATGTTGTCTCCCAGGGAAGCTGAGCTTCAATCTCCCATCCCTGGCAACGGGGCCACTTTGTTATCACTCTAGGAAACTCCTCTAGGTTGTAGATCGAGGATGCCTAGTAACTTAAAAAAAAATTGGGTTTTCTAGTATGGATCAATGCGGATAACCTATATAAGCTCCCACTCTCAAGACATGCATGAGGCTCACTCAATCACAAGGCTTTTAGTTACAACTTGTTCAGTAGTTTGACAAAAAGGTGAAGGAATGGAGAACTCACCAAGATAGCAGACTTACACGCATAACACATACATTCAAATGGCTAAAACCTGACAAGGATGGTACTTATCAATCAAATCACATAAACTTACCCATAGGATGACAACTATTGGCTTTTAATCAACTTGAAATCACCTAAATGCACATTCAGGCTTAAGTACAGTAATGGTAAAGAAGATGGCTGAACAAATCACAACAAAAGAGCTCGTATTATGAATAAACTAGATGAGATGCTTGCTAATAGGATGGACTTACAAATCCCTGGAATCGAACCCTTATTAATCAAAAAATCATGGGCTTTATAGCCTCTTACAAAAATTACAGATCCTGAAAATCCGATCTGTTTACATAAAAAATAATTGAAAGTAATAGTTTTTCAAGATTAGGGCTTCAAACCCTTGCTAATTGTTTGTTTATCTAATGCAAAGATCTAGTTCACTAGGCGATCTTTTAATGACTGAAGTGGTAGCTGATAACCACCACTACTGGTTTGCTGTGAAATTACCACCAATAGCCAGTGTCTCTGTGTTTACCGAAGTGATTTTCCTCATTTAATCCACTGGATTTTTCTTTATCTTGTCACCGTAGATTCGGCGCTCCAAGTCTCTATTTTTCCGCAGTTTACCACCGTGGTCGCTGATCAGAGGCTTTTTCCTTTGTTCCATCGGTGCCCCAAGTCTCTTTGTTGTTGCAGTTTCAATGCTCCTTAGATCACCAGCGTTGCGACGGCTTCTTCTTTTATCCAATCTGCGCTCCTAATCTCAGTGCATCGGCATTCTTTATAACTAACACATCATCGATTGGGAGCTGTAGTAAATAATGCATCGAAACTTTTAATCATTTTTTTCTCCATTGTTGCGGCTCCTTGGTGGACTATTTTGCCACTACGTTATTCTTAGTCCTTCTGACCGCTGAAGAGTTCATCTATTGATTTCAGAAGCCTTAGTCAATTTTCCTCCCACCGTTGCGGCTCACTAGTGGACTATTGTGCCAACCATTAGTGTTTTCAATTTCCACCGCGTAGTCTTTAGTTATTCCGATCGCCGAAGAGTTCATCTATTGTCACACTATCAGAATGATCCTTGTCATCGATTGGAAGCTGTAGTCTTTCTTCCTTCCGTAGTTGCGGCTCCATAGTGAACTATTTCACCGCCGATTAGTCTTTAGCACCTTCGATGCTGAAGTTTCCATTTGCTCGCGGAACCCGCAGTATGTATTTCCTCCGTAGTTGCGGTGCCTTTGGGAACTAACTTGTCGATCTGTAGTCTTCACAACTTCTGATTGCCGATGAGTCTATATTGTTTCGGAACCCATAGTTTATCTTTCTGCTGCTGTTGTGACTCCTCAGAGGACTAATTCGTCGATCCGTTGTCTTTAGTCCTTCCGATCACTGATGATTTCCTCTTCTCGCGGAAGTCGTAGTCTATAAGTATTCCATTGTTTCAGCGTCGTAGTGGACTAACTCATCGATCCTTTGTATTTAGTCCTTCTGATCACTGATGATTTCTATTGATTGATCGAAGGCCTTGTCCATTTTTCCTCTGCCATTTCAGCACCGTAATGGACTAACTCACTGACGGTTTATGTTTCCAACCTCCGATTACTATTTTAAAATGTTCCGATGGAAGTAACAATTTTAGGAATCCGTCTAACTGTCGAAGGGGTCTTTTACCTGTTATTTAGCTTCCATCTTTCAGTGGCTAATGAGATGTTCTGATCCTCGCCCAAGCCACCGAAGCTACAACTTTGTGAAATTTGCATAAAAAATAGAGGCTTTCAAAACTGTTAGTGATCTGCATATCCTTCATTTCATGATTTAAATTCTTCATACTATCAAAATAAATTTATTTTATTTTGGGAGATAACACAACTATTTGGAATGGAAGGCCAAAATGGTGTTCCAATTGAGGTCAAAATTCCTCTACAGAGTCACCATGGGAACTAAGACTAAGCCCAACTCTGTTGTGGAAAAATTGAATTACTTCAACAGACTAGATGAAGCGTTCGGGATGCTTCGCCTCAGTATTTCAAGGGATATTCTCTTCCATGTAGATATTCTTATCACACCCAATGGAGTATGTCTGAAGCTCAAATCATTTTTTTGGAATACTGATGAGATGAGAGGCCACCAACTCGAAAATGAGTTGATCTCATTGAGCCCAACTCACTTTGAGATGATCCAGGATTTCTTCACAAAGTTCAAATCATTGGTGCTTTAGCTTAAAAAATGTGGCATTGAGAAGAAACATGAGCAACTGATCTTGTCTATCCTTTCAAATATAGGGCTTGATTATTCTGTGTTTGTATCGGCATTCCATTTATGCAATATGACAGTTCGAAATTGGAGAATGCCTCCACTAGTAGACTTCATGGAGTCCTTGACTCAGGAACAAGACAAGTTAGTTAAAATGGGTACCATCAAATCCACCAAGGATCAATCCCTTTCTCCAATTGTTTCGAATCAATCCAAATTCAAGAAGAAATCCAAGGATTCAAAGCAACAAAGAGTGAAGTAGAAGAAGCATTCAGATGTGGAAAGCTCAAGTTCAACTGATGAGGATTCGAAAGCCAAGAGGATAAAGAGTAAGAGAGAGAATCCAAAATTTTATTGTTACAGAGGTTCACATTATGAAGAATATTTCTTCATAAGGAATATAGACATCATGACCAAGCTCCTTGAAGATAACAATTTTGATGTTCCATATTTTGCAAGAAGAGAGGAGTGCAAGCTCTCCTTGGAGCAAGAAGATGGTAAGCGCTTGTATGTTTTGGGTGCTAGGGAGAAACCCATTTCTCATATCCCTGTTTCAGATATATTTGTTTCTGATTTACATTCTGATATATTATATTCTGAAACCTCCATCCCTTCTTTGGAAGAAATCCCAAACAATTCACCAAAGTTTCCTCCAAAAGCTAGTCACTTTTCACTAGTTTCCGACTTGTCTTCTAAAAGCTCTTTCCCACTACATTCAGATCCTTCCTATTCTGATTTTGAAGGTGATATGCAGGATAATATGCAGGTTATGAAATTCATAAACTCATTTCCCCATCCATTTGATTCCCAAAATACCCAACAACCCTCAAGTTCTCTAGTTTTAAAATCTCAAAATTGCATTGTTTCCAATACTATGTCACTTCTGTATGTTGTTTTATGTCTTGCATATCATTCATTGGTTGGAAGGACATGTCATTGGCCTTCATGGTACTTATTTTCCACATGTTTGGACTTGATCTCACCACCTATGGTTCACATTTCAAATCTCCAGACCATCCAAGTTCGCTCAACTGTCAGTATGATTTAGTTTCCCACTATGGACCCATTCGTTCATGGAGACACTATACCTCTGATATTTTCTATTGTATATGACTTCTATTCTGATATTTCAGAGCCTCATGAGATTTATTACAGATTTACGAAGGTGCTTCAACAAATTGGGAATAATATTCGTGGTTTAATTCATGATATGGCAGCTACACATGAAGTTGATTTTGTTTAGTCCTTTGATGCTATTTAAGAAAGAGTTTACAGAGATATATTTTCTATTGTTGAATATGCTTCCAAATCAGAGTATGGTTGCAACAAAAATAATTCTTATGATTCTCCTCCATGAGAAAATCATGACCTTCAAGGGGCCTCTCCACATGTTCTTTGTCTACAACACATTGATGCATTGATGCATGATCTTGGCAGCCACGAAATCTTCACCAAGTCTATCACCAAGAAGTTGTTCATTCATCTCATTCAAGTGAAGAAGAATACCTATTGAATACATTTTTATCATCACTGTGTCATGTCCATTCTTGAGGGAGGATTTTCTCCATGAGTTTTTTCCTCTTTCCTCGTTTTTACATGGACAAATAAATTTTTGTAAGACGTGACTTGAGCCTTAGTTTCCAAGGCCTCAATTTTTGATGTGGTTACACTAATTCAGGGTTAAGGGGGGGTGTTAGATAATCATACCACCTATCACCATGGTCACATACACCTAGGACACATTTTCATTGTCTTGTACTTATGTCATATGGTCCACACCTTGGTTATGTTGGTTTATCAAGGTATATGGGAGTTTTGGACTCATTAATGCACCAAAGAGACCTATTTGTCATCAACTAATAACATCATAACCATCATTTATGAAATTTAAGTCCTTTGGGTGCTCCTACTCCTTAAAACAGGGAACTGTTTTTACCATATGTGCCCATACATGTATTTGGTGGTTTTTGGCCCTTTTATACCATTGAATGTTTCCTAGAGCCACTCTGATGCCAAAACGAATCAGAAGACTGGATCAAAACCCCGACTTCGAACCAGTAAACTAATTTGTATTATATTTTCCATGATCGACAGGTTCTAATTTTAGCGAACCTCCAAATTTAGTGATCTGCTAAATTTTCCTCCCTTTTGGTAGCATTGCGCAATCTTCGTTTTCAAAATTTGAAAACCACTTTTCCGCATGCGGGATGCGGGATATCTGTTTTTCCAAATGCGCCTTCCACACTTTCCTCTCTGTAATTCTGTTTGCAAAAATTTTATCCCACAATTTCTATTCCGCACATGGGTTGCGGGAATTGGGATTGCGAGATGCACTTCAACATTTTCCAAAGTTCCGCTTCGCAATTCTCTGCCTGCAAGGTTCTTTCCGCACCATTGATCAATTGCGGGATGGCGCAGAACTATTGATTTGGTTTCAAATGCGGGATGAACGTCCATCGTTGATTCCTTCTGCCCTCTTTTTCCACCGTTTGATCTATTCAAAGATCTGGTTTTCCTGTATGCAAATTTATCACTGTAAGGAACATTTTTTCTTGCAAATTAATTACAGACTCCTGTGTGGATTGAATCATAATAGAAATTTAACATCTACAGACTTAAATCAAGTCTTGAACCCATCATATGCACGTAGATTGTAAATATCTGGTATTTATTCAATAAGATCGAAATTTCGGATACACAACATTCACCCTCTTGTAGTGCATACAATCACTCATTCAATCCTCGCATTCACTCATCATTCACTCCTCCACACACATATCTTTATCTATTACATTCAAACAAATTTATAATACTTAGAAAACATGTCAGATCCGATTAAATGGATCTGAAACCTAATAAAGGTAACCTAATCGGCAAAGATCAATCCTTGAGAGATCCACACAGGGATCAAGGAGAACAAAGGCAAATTTGACCAGATATTGAAATATGGTTTTGTTCCTGGTCTTTCTTAAGATTCTTTTGTCAAGGATGGATTCAATCTGAGGATGTTCTTTCTGTGGAATTTGTCCTTGCCAATCTATAGTTGGATCATCTTTCTGAAGTCACACCATCTGGATAAACACCTACATATTTAAAAATATATAAATTTGAAACATTAAAAATTGGTGAAATTTGAAGGTCAGAAGGAAGTTCAATTTCATAAGCATTAGCAGAAAACTTCCTCAGAACTTTACATGGTCCAATTTTTTTAAGCTTCACTTTTTAATAAGTTCCTTTAGAGAACCTTTACTTTCTTAGATAGGCCATCACTCAATATCCAACCTGAAAATTCACTTCTCTTCTCTTTAAATCTGCTCTCTGTTAATACTTTTATGTACTTCCATGTAATCTCTTCTTGATGGTTTCTTGTAGCTCATGCATACTAACTACAAAATCTTCACCCTATGCACTTCTCTTTTCTTTATTTCCCAAATCTCTAAGTTCATACACACCCCTTGGATGCATTCCATAGACAATTTGAAAAGGACTCATACCTGTACTCCTATTGGGTGAATCATTGTACGTGAACTCAGCCTGAGCTAAAGCAAACTCCCACTGTTTTGGATGTTCATATACCAGACTTATCAGTATATTCCCCAAGCTTCTATTTACCACTTCAGTCTATCCATCAATCTGAGGATGATAAGCAGAACTAAAACTGAGATTAGTCCCCAATTTCTTCCATAGAGTTCTCCAAAAATGACCAACAAATTTTGTATCTCTGTCAGACACAATACTCAAAGGAAAACCATGCAAATTTACAATTTCTGAAAAGAATAAATTAGCAATGTTTGTTGCATCATTAGTCTTTTTGCATGCAATAAAATGAGCCATTTTACAAAATCTATCTACCACAACATAAACTAAATCATGACCTCTCTAAGTTCTAGGTAAACCTAAAACAAAATCCATGCTTATGGAATCCTAAGGCCTAGCTGGGATAGGAAATGGTTGATATAATCCTTTGTTCTGAATTCTCCCTTTTGCATGTTGATAGATTATATGTCCCTCAACAAATTTCTTCACATCACATTGCATCTTTGGCAAAAAATAAAAATTACTCACCAGAGCAAAAGTTTTGTCTTGTCCAAAATGTCATGAGAGACCTCCACTATGCTTCTCCTGAATTAAATTTTCTCTCATGGAACACCTCGGAATACACAACTTACTGTTCTTGAATAGAAACCCTTCTTGCAACATATAATCTAACCACTGGATTCTATTATGGGTAACTGGATTTTCACAAGAGGCATAAATATCTTTGAAATCTACATCCTCCTTGTACATAGCAATTAAATTTTCAAATCCCAAAGTACTGATCTTAATTTCTTGCATTACCAAACTTACCCTACTCAAAGCATCAGCAAATTTATTGGATTTACCATTTGTATGCTTGATAACAAAGGTAAAGTTCTGTAAAAATTATACCCATTTAGTATCCCTCTAATTTAACTTTGGTTGGTTGTTTATGAATTGCAAAGCATGATTGTTAGAATACAAAATAAATTCTTTAGGAATCAAATAATGTCTCCATTTTTAAGAGCTTGCACAACAACATATAATTCCTTACCATATGAAGAATATTTTTGTTTATCTTCTTTTAATTTTTCACTAAAATATGCTACTGGACTCTGCTCTTGACTCAAAACTGCTCCCATTGATGTTCCACTGGCATTTGTCTCTACTTGAAATACTTTATCAAAACTGGGAAAATCCAAGATAGGTTTCTCAGTTATTTTCTTCTTTAGCAATTTAAAATTCCTATCAGCTACTTTAGTCCACTTGAAAGGTTTTTTACTTCCTCTGAAAGTATCTATTAAAGGTGCACAAATATGACTGAAATTCTTAATGAACTTCCTATAGAAACTAGCAAGTCCATGAAAACTTCTTACCTCAAAAGCATTTCTTGGAATTGGCCAATTTAAAATTCTGCACTTTATCAAACACCATTTTCAGTCCTTCTTCTGAAACCACGAACCCCAAATAGACCAATTCTTTCTTTAGAAAACTACACTTATTCAAATTAATTAGCAACTTCTCCTTCTGTAAAGTCCTCAACACCAACTTAAGGTGCATTAAATGTTCTTCTTAGTTCTGACTAAAAATCAAAATGTCATCTAAATACACAATCACAAATTTTCCAGTGAATTCCTTCAAAACCTTAATCATTAACCTCATGAAAGTATTGGGTGCATTTGTAAGTCCAAATGACATCACTAGCCACTCATACAGACCATCATTACTTTTAAATGTTTTTTTTCCATTCATCCCCTTCCCTTATCCTAATTTAATGATACCCACTTTTTAAATCTATTTTGGAAAAATATTTTGAACCACTTAAACAGTCCATTAGATCATCAATTCTAAGTAAAGGAAATCTATACCTGATAGTGATTTTATTAATTTCCCTGGAATCAGTACACATCCTCCATCCACCATCTTTCTTTGTACTTAGCACGGTAGGTACAACACAAGGACTTAAACTCTCTTCCACCAATCCTTTCTCCAACAACTCTTGCACTTCTTGTTTAATTTCCTCATTTTCTAGAGGGGTCAATTTGTATGCTGCTTTGTTAGGAAAAATTGCACCACGTATTAGATCAATGTGATGACTAATACTTCTTACATAAGGTAATTCACTTGGAACCTCTTCCACAATAATATCAGCATGTTCATCAAGCAAAACTTTAACCTCATCTAGGAAATTATCTAAATTTGTAGAATTTAAAATTACCTTTGGCTTACCAACAATAGTGAATTGTAAATATTCTTCTTTATGAAATTCATGTAACAGTTATTTTCCAGTCATCAGCAGAATGCTTGATCCTGAACTCTCTTGAACTTCTTCATCTTCCAAGGGTGACAAAGAATGTATCTTCCCATCTTTCTCCAAAGAATATGTATTCTTTCTCCCATCATGAACCTCTTTTCTGTCATACTGCCATGGCCTGCCTAAGAGTATATGGCACACATCTATTGGCATTATGTCACACAAAATATCATCCTTGTAAGTCCCAATCTAAAACTCCACATTACATTGCTCATTCACCAAGAGTTGATGTCCTTTTTGCAACCAGGACACTTTGTAAGGAGTGGGATGCTTCATCCTCTTCAATCCCAACTTCTCTACCATCTCTGTGGAAACAAAATTATCAGTACTACCACTATCAATAACCATTTTGTAACACTTACCGTGTGACTTACACCTTGTCCTGAACATTATTTTCCTTTGAGTTGGTTCATATGCTTGCTTATCTGTCTTCACCAAGACTCTCTTCAACATAAGAGCTTCTCCATCCTCTATTTCTTATTTTTCTTCTTCTTGAGCTTCTGTAACATTGACATTTCTCTGAACTGTAGATTTATTTCTTGGACAATCCCAAGACATATGTCCAATTTCTCCACAAGTATATGTTAGATTTTTATCATTTAAGCAATATGATCTTAGGATCTTATCTGAGAGAATAACATGCACAGCAATAAACATAAGAGACAAGAGACACAAAGAATTTTCCTCAGGAAAACCATAAAGGAGAAAAACTCACAACTTCCTCAGAGATAGAATGAGCACCAATGGCAGCAGTAAAACCCAAAAACAAAAAAGATGATCTCCATAGCTTGTTCTCTCTCTCACACTTGAGAGAGCTTCTCCTCTCTCACTCATGTGCCCCAATGAGTGAGTGTGTGTGTGATAAATAGAGCGGCTCACTCTCTATTTATATTCTTTCGTTCACTTGATGTACACTTCAACATGTTGGCCCCACTTAACAATTACTTACTAGGGCCAAAATCTCTAGGAGAGTCTAATAACCCTAGTGCCCCAAAACTGTGGGGACTTTTCCCTTCGATCAACAAGGAGGGTTAACCTTGACACAATTGTGGGGACTATTGCCCCAACTTACAATGGAGGGTTAACCTCAATGACTTTACATGACTTGTTTACATTATTGAATCTCCTGATCGGAACATTGGGGTATGACATGACACAATTACATTATAGATACTTCCCAGAATAAACATCAAGGTACAATACATAAGATATACAAGTGAATACATTCCGAAGTTACAAATACATCAACACTCCCTCTTAACTAGGAAGGTATTCTCTCAACACAATTTATCAGCACAAGTCTTCTTCTCTGTATCATCTAGATCATCATCAAGTCATGTTCATCTTCAAGTCATCTTCATTGTCAAGTCATATTCATTGTCAATTCATCTTCATCAAGTATGGATCATCATCTAGTCTAGATCATTACTTGATCTAGATCATCATCAAAGCTCAATCATCGTTGAATCATCATCATCATTACTGCTTCTGCTATCTCAATCAAATGGTGCTATGTCTTCATTCTTCTCGTCACAAGAATTTCTACAGAGCCAGCCCTTTTTCATGCTGGTTATAGGCCTAGCCTCCATGTAGGTATTCATTGACAGAGCCAACCCTTTCTCATGCTGGATGCACATCTACAGAGCTAGTCCTTTTTCATACTGGATGTATCATCATAGAGCTAGTCCTTCTTCATACTAGATGTGGCATCTACACAGAGCTAGTCCTTTTTCATATTGGATGTGCTATCACAAAGCTAGTCCTTTTTCATACTAGATGTGGGATCTACACAGAGATAGTCCTTTTTCATACTAGACATGTCTTCATAGAGCCAGCCCTTTTTCATGCTAGATGTGGGATCTACACAGATCTAATCCTTTTTCATACTAGATGTGTCTTCACAGAGCCAGCCCTTTTTCATGCTGGATGTGGGATCTACACAGAGCTAATAATTTTTCATACTAGATGTGTCTTCACAGAGCCAGCCATTTTTCATGCTGGATGTGGGATCATCACATACATCTGACAATGGAAGGAACCAATCCTCTCACCATGTCATAGCTCTTACATCTGATCATGGAAGGAACCAATCCTCTCACCATGTCGGAAGGGAACAGCACTCATATCTTACCATGGAATGAACCAATCCTCTCACCATGTCAGAAGGGCTCACGAAATCATCATCACTTACCTTTGGAAGGAACCTCGATCTAGAGAAAACCAAGCTTCTCCCTGAAGTACTCAAAATTCACTCTGGCCATTTCTAGCATAGAATCACATCAGGGCTGATTACATCCAAGGATAACCTGCAAGCTTTTCCAGGACCGATTACATCCGAGGACAACCTACAGGACCGTTTACATCTGAGCAACCTACGAGCTTCACTAAGATTTATACTCAGACAACCTGTCTCACCGGATATGCTAGAACTCCCTCCTTCGAGAGATATCGATCTGGATCAAAAACTGGAGCTTCACTGCTCCTCTCTGCAGCATACCAAAATGCAATTCAGATTAATCAAATCAAATAGTAGTTTTCAAAAGAAACATACTACCTCCCAAATTACAAGTGGAAACATATTTTTGCCTCAGCTGTACTCAAGGCCATGCAGGACTCCATCCTTCCAAACCAAGAGATCACACCTAATCTCATACTAAAGTATCACCTCGAAGTGCTCTTCCTATCAATGGCACTGCCTGCCTAATACGAATCCACATAACCCTCCGGTTAATCTTCTGATCCGTATCATACTTGAACCCATACTCAACTGTACCCTTCAGGTACCTCACTGCATGTTTTGCAACCATCAGGTGAACATGTCTCAATGTGTTCACACCAAAGCAAATATCTATTCTCATATTCGTCAGGTACATAAAGAAACAAATCATCTGACGATACATCGTGGCATCAACCGACTCTAATGAAGCAACACTCAATAGCTTCAGGTTCGATGCCATAGGTGTGGTCATGGCCTTGCAGTCCATCATCTTGAATCTTTTCAGGATCTCTACTACATACTTCCCTTGTCCCAGGGATATTCTACCACACCTCCATGCCATCATATCCAAGTCCTTCATCTCGAACTCGGCAGCAAGTCTCCTTCTTGCAACTTTAATGAGTTCCTCTCGACATATAACAGGAGCATCACTGGTCTTCCGTCTTCAACCTTGAAGCAAAGGTTGGAATCCGCTTTACTCTCAGCAAAGCCAAGATTCATCAGTAATATGTCCATCCCGTCGTACCATGTCAAACCTCAGGATCTTCTGCAGTCACTCCCTCTGAAGCAAAGCATCATTCTCCCTTTGTCTTTCATACTCTATGCACTGGAACATTCTGTACCGGAGTGACAAGTAGCTTCCTCTACTACTAATATTCTATGTATCCATCTAGGATCACTAGATACCAAGATCCTCTATCTTGAACTTTTTCAAAAGTTATTCTCGCACCTATCTATGAGCTTGTCATATTTTTCAAGCTCCTCGTGTATCTATTATCCCATGGGTGTCTTCTGAGCTCGTACAAGGCCTTATTTCATTTGAACACATGATTCTTCCTGTCATGTGTCTTAAATTCTAGTGGCTGTAAATGTCTCTTCATAGCCTATGCCTTAATTTCATGAGAAGCCTCGTGCTACGAATCTTGCCTTGTATCCCACGATGTTTCCATCTACAACATGATGGAACTACGAACTTCCCTTCATGTATCGATACTGCATTCTAGACATCATTCATCTTGAACTGGTCTTCCCTTTCTTCTTGGTTACTTCTTCATGGCTGGAAGGTTCTGCATCAATGATGTCGTAGCATTCGTTATATTATTCTTCATCTTAAACTGTCGTCACTTGTTCTTTGGAACAAGTCTCATCCTTCTTTGCTTGTAAGCAATTTTACGCGATATTTCCTACAAGTCAAATGCATTAGTTGTATGGTTAGAAACATTTCATAAGGCATGTTCATAATGGCAAATTATTATGCATAAATATATGATCATGCAACTATTTTAGCCAATACAACATTCATCCATATCTCATGGAAACTTTTCTAGATGCCTTCCATCTCTACCAGGAAAACATTGAGATTGTGCACTAATCCAATATGTCAGCAAAGAGGTTTCATTCTAGATAAGTAGCAATGGAGAGTTGTATAGCACCATGAGCTACTTACACATCACATGCATATTAGTAGTATACTGTCATTAATGCAATCATTCTATTATGCATAATACATCAACTGAATATAAACAAATGCATAACAAAACAATATCATGAAATGTCAATTGAATACTTGTCTTTATTTATTTCATGGCTAGACTCCTTATTGAGCCTTCAGCTTCATCATCTTCTTCATTCATAATAGAATCATTTATCATCCAAATGCTAAGGTGGATAAGAGGTTCTTCAAGAGTTGAGTTCTTCATATTCCTCATTGCTTGAGGGATCTTCTTTAGATGGTGAGAGCTTGATCATCCCATCTTCTTTTCTCTTATTATCAGTCGAGCTTCTTCTTGTGTGTGCTCTTCTCAGAGTTTGATAAAAGTAATCACATCCTTCTGGCACACATTCCTCGAATGAATGAATCAAATGATCCTAGGAGGCCATTCAAGGTGGCTATCTCCACTTCTTCTTCTACTACTACAAGTTTTGCTTTGATTTGAGAGACCCTTGTAAAGTATTACTGTATGGTCTCTGCATTCTAGATCTTCACATTCTTCAACTGTTTTCTCAAATTCATATTATGATTTATGTTCTTCCATTAAAATAGCTTGGTTAAGGAATCAAACATCTCTTTTGTTGTCTTTAGGGAAAACACTTGTGGTATAACGTGATCCAAGATTGAATCAGCAATGATCTTCTTGTCCTTGACCAAGTTATTCTTGTGTAAGGATTTTAGCCTCATCTCCCTCTAGAACTGGAACCTCTCTACTTGTGTAGATGTCCAATTCATTTTCTTCAGAGAGATCATAAGTTGTCAACTTCACCAAGCTTATCATCAAGCTGATGTGATAGATCACTTTGAAATAAGAACCTCAAATGTAAATAGCAAAAGATTAGATCTTACCAATTTGAGGTGTCCGTCCTAGTTCTGGAGCTGATTGATCTAGGGTTTGTCAGAGAAACCCTAATTTTCAAAACTTGGAATCTTTCAGATCTGATTGGCTATAAAGATAGACCTCTTCAAGGTGAGATTTTTGAAAATAGTGGAGGAAAGCTCCCAGAACAGGAAGCCCTATTTTACCAATTTATTTTGCAGAAATTCTTGCTACTGTTTCTATGATATATCCAAAATTTATGCTCCTCTGTGTCTGAAACTTCACACTGAATTAGCCTTGAATGTCCTTGTTCCAACACCATAGGTTTCATCAGAATTGGTTTCACCAATTTGGACTTATGATTATTTTCCCAAGGTGACCTATTTCAGGACTTTTTCGCATAGCGAAGTTGTACGGACTGCCACATGTCACTGTTTTATCTTATGGGTCTAATACTTGGACCAAAGAAATTAAATTCCATTCCCTTCCTGGAACATCTTCATAAATTTCATTTGGACCTTTGTAGCCTGATATATAGTTATTCTCCCCAGGTGTCCTGTTTAGGGATGAATCCTGGAAGAGGCTGGAACCCTAACTTGGACGGATCATATCTCCTAGAATACAGCGAATCAGAGGCTAAAATTTGGACATAGATTAAATAGGGATTTTAAATTCATCCTGTGAAATTTTTCACTCCTAATCCTTCCTAAATCCTGAGATATAGTGAATGTACCAAAACTTATCAGTTTTAGTATTTTAGGATTTTTTCGGCCCGGGGTCAAACTAGGGTTTGACTTTCCCGGAGTTGTACCCAACCAAAAATATTGACCCAGGTCTCTAAAATTCGATTTTGATGAGGATAGAAATCCTATGTTGGGCTCACTCAAAAATTTCTCTTCTGTAAGAATCCCTAATTTCCTGCACCAAAAACTGAAAATGATCGGAATCGAATTTTGTTTCAACAGAAAGATGCGCCCTTCAATGGAGAGTCAGCCTAGGATAATTTTGTTGATGGATTGTGGAGAGAGACCCAAAAATTAAGAATCCCTAGCTTCTGTAGCTGCACAATGTCTTCTTCTCAGGTTAGCTCTGATACCATGTTATATTTTTATCATTTAAGCAATATGATCTTAGGATCTTATCTGAGAGAATAACATTGAAAAGATGATCTCCATAGCTTGTTATCTCTCTCACACTTGAGAGAGCTAATCCTCTCTCACTCATGCGCCCCAATGAGTGAGTGTGTGTGTGATAAATAGAGAGCCTCACTCTCTATTTATATTCTTTCGTTCACTTGATGTCCACTTCAACATGTCAGCCCCACTTAACAATTACTTACTAGGGTTGACCTCTCTAGGAGAGTCTAATAACCCTAGTGCCCCACAACTGTGGGGACTTTTCCCTCCAATCAACAAGGAGGGTTAACCTTGACACAATTGTCGGGACTATTTCCCTGACTTACAATTGAGGGTTAACCTCAATGACTTTACATGACTTGTTTACATTATTTAATCCCCTGATC
Organism: Pseudotsuga menziesii; assembly: GCA_001517045.1. Taxonomy (NCBI): domain Eukaryota; kingdom Viridiplantae; phylum Streptophyta; class Pinopsida; order Pinales; family Pinaceae; genus Pseudotsuga; species Pseudotsuga menziesii. The sequence goes on from LPNX011107156.1 coordinate 44,726, forward strand.
GAAACATTGGGGTATGACATGACACAATTACATTATAGATACTTCCCGGAATAAACATCGGGATACAATACATAAGATATACAAGTGAATACATTCTGAAGTTACAAATACATCAATAGTATAGCATTTTATTTCTCTATTTCGACCTCTTCCTCTACCTCCTCTGAATCATCCTCTCTGGAATGACTGACCACTATTGCTAGAACTTTCAAACTCATCTTTAAAAGTCCTATCTCCTTTGTTTGGAACACCCCTTCCCCTTACCATGTTCTTTCCTCTATTTTCCTAATTTTTTTTTCTTAGGAATTTTTCTTCTACCTTCATAGCTACTTGATATTCATCTTCTACAATTTTTGGATTTAATAGACTGATTTCATCCTATATATCATACCACAAACCATTGATATACCTAACTACTCTTTCTAGACTATCTTCTACATGTCCAGATCTAATATTCAGTCTAAAAAACTCTTATGTGTATTCTTTTACTGTCATATCTTTTTTTTTAAGGTTTTGCAACTGTCTAAGAAGATTCAACTGATAGTCTTTAGACATAAACTGACTTTTAATTTTATGTAGCATCTTATCCCAAGAATTAATTTTTTTCTTACCTACTCCATCCCTGTAAATATGGAGCTCATCCCACCAAATCGTTGCATGTCCCTTTAGTCTGGTAGCTGCATATCTCACTTTATTCTTGTCTTCTATCTCTTCAAAATCAAAGTACTTACTCATAGAATTTATCCAATCCATAAGTTCTTCAAGATTTAAGTTACCTGAGTACATAGGCACTTCGATTCTGGGTGCGCCACTGGTCTTCATCAACTTCTTCAGAATTTTGACTTCTTCAGGATCTTCTTCTTCTTACTCAGAGGATTTGGATTTGGCTTCTTCATTACTGTCATCTGAATTCTCAGTTGTTTCTTTCTTTCCATAAATTTTAAACTTGCTTCCATTCTTCTCATATTTCTCTCCATTTCTGTTTCTGCGAGCTGTCTTCCTCAACCACGCCCTACAGGCACTCCATGCACGCGTCCTCTCCTTGGCGGCATTTTCTTCACAATCTCAATCTGTCAATTTAACAATTTCACATAATTCCTCTTCTTCTGCTCTGATACCAATTGATGCCAACACGAATCAGAAGACTAGATGAAAACCCCAACTTCTAACCAGTAAACTAATTTGTATTAAATTTTCCAAGCTCGACAAGTTCTAATTTTAGTGAACCTCCAAATTTAGCGATCTGCTAAATTTTCCTCCCTTTTGGTTGTGTTGCGCAATCTTCATTTCAGAAATTCAGAAACCACTATTTCGCATGCGGGATGCGAGATCTCCGTTTCCCCAAATGTGCCTTCTGCACTTTCCTCTCCGCAATTCTGTTTCTGAAATTTTGATCCCATGATTTCTATTCTGCATGTGGGTTGCAGGATGCACTTCTGCATTTTCCAAAGTTCTACTCCGCAATTATCCGTCCGCAAGGTTCTTTCTGCACCATCAATCAATGTTAGGATATTTTGACACTTAGGAGTTAGTTAAGATCAACTTGTGTAATATATCTGTTAGGTAAAAGAGTGTTTCTTTAGTATGAATTTGTAAATATTCTAATCTGACGGTCACAATATGTTCTAAAAATAGAGTGATCCTACGGTTCAACTTCTATTCGATCATACCTACCATTGATCAGTGGCTTAACACCCAATTGGTCTATGATCTCTATTTAAAAATCATAGAGGGTCCTTGGCTAGTTGATCGATTATGAGAAGCTCATGTAACTTTCTTTCTTTTGCATAATAAATTGCTCCAAGTAGCTATTTGGCTGGGGCCATGGAATGTTTCCCTCTCGAAGGTTTTAACCATGTGACAAACATCGATGTGTTGATCTGTGATCTATTTGTGTGAAGTGGTATCTAAAGGTGTTCGGTCTTTTGGGAGTACCCTGTGTACCTGAACATGGTATCAGAGCTTTTATGAAGAGCCGCTTTCGGTTTTGATCAAGATCTAGAACCGGTGTTGCCGAAACTTTGAAAGGGTTTCTAGTTCTAGATTTTTTGTGCATTTTTTACCTATGGAAACTATTCCATTGCATCCGGAGCACTGTTTCCATTGGGAAATAGTTTTCATTTCATCGAAAACCGTTTCCGTTTGCTTCAAAAACACCCATTTCGGCAAATCTGAAGGTATAATGTTACAGTGACGGATTTGTTTTTTTTAAATCTCTCATATTTTATCAGTTTATTATTAGATATTTTATGTTTTAGTCTCGAACTGTTGTTTTCCCTGACTGCGTATGCTCTTTGTCGTGCACCTTGCGCGATCGCAGCGAATCAGAAACAGTAAGAGAAAGTTTTTTTCTTGTCTTCTCGGCTACGTATGCTCTTTGCCATGCACCTTGTGCGATCATGGAAAATCAAAAACAACGAGAAAACTTGAAAAACGTAGACTTTTCGGGTAAGCTAACCAATATCTAACCCCATTGTGTGGAAAAAGATTTTTTTATTTTTGTTTTTCGGTTTTTTTTGTGATTTACAGGAAAAGAAAGCAAGCACGGAAAACGAGAGAGAAGAGTAAAAAAAAAAAATCCCCCTTCCTCTTTCCATACTTTTACGTACCTTTTAAACTTAGCTCACTTGGTCCAAAGTTGCTTTACACCTTGATAAGTCTTGAGTTCAAGTCTTATCAAGCTACTTTTTAGTGCATGCAATTTCTATTTTCAAGTTACTTTATTGTAAAAGTGCATCTCACATAAATAAAATAAAATAAAAGTGAGTCACTTAAATCTTTTAATTTATTGCTGCACTATTTAAAAGTCACATTATTGTAAAAGTGAACATCACTTATTCTACAAAAGTGATTCACTTCAAAGCAACTTTATTGTAAAAGTGATTGTCAAAGGTTGATCTTGGGAAGAGGGGGCTTTTTTTTTTAGTTGGTCAAGTTAATATCTATCACGTCATTATTGGGGACAGCTTCAACATTTTCTTTGATCAAGCATAACTTCATCATCCGGAATCAGTTTTAAGTGTCATTTTTTTTTAAACCTCATTTTTTTGTAGCTCTTTGCATCCAGAAAGTTAGTTTCTATTCTTTTAGCCATTATTTTATAGTATGGCCGCCCCTTGTGATATTTTACTTATAAGTTCTAACTATTTCTCATGGAAATCTCATATGGAGGATGTTCTGCAAAGTAGGGGACTTTTCAGGATAACCTCAGGGAAAGAAACAGAACCCATCAATGATGATAAGAAAATAAAAATGGAAAATCCATGTGATGAAGCTCATGGATTGATTGGGATGTCAATCTCTACTGATTTGCGATTCCACATATCTGGAATTGATGAACCTGATAAAGCTTGGAAAAAGTTAGAATCTGTGTTTGGTAAACACAATGAAATTCGGGGTCATCAACTTGAGAATGAGTTGCTTTCCTTGAATCCAAATGATTTTTCATGCATTCAAGACTATTTATCTAAGTATAAAACTCTTAAACTCTTATGTGTAGAATACAAGATTAAGAAAGAAGACAAACAATGTATTTATCATATTCTTTCCAAACTTGGACCTGCATATTATGTTTTTGTATTTACATTCTACTCCATGAAAGAATACTTGACTGCAGCTAGCTATCAAGAGCCTAGTCTTGAATCCTTTTGTGATTCCTTAATTAGAGAGCAAGATAAGCTCATTCATCTTGGAATAATTAACAATGCAGATACATCTGGGAAAGCCTTATTGTCCCAACAGAAAGAAAATTCCAAGCCTCCCAAGAAACAAAAATTTTGGAATAATAAGCCAAACAACAAGGGTCCCAAACCCTCTCAGTCAGCTCCTCCTTTCAAAAATGACAAAGGATCCAAGCAAAAATGAAAGAAGGTTGAGCGTCATTGCAGTTTTTGTGGAAAAGATAATCATGATGAATCTAAATGTTTTAAGAAGATGGCAGCCTTGGAAGCATCAATGAAGAAGCACCACATCAGCCTAGATTCATCTTCAGAATCTAACTCTCATGGACATGCACTTTGTGTTTCTAGTTACTCTTATACTGCATCTTCTTCTTCTACTTCAAATGAATGGCTCATTGATTCTAGAGAATCTTATCATATGGCTAAGGATCAAGCCATCTTTTCTACTATGCATGAATGTAACACCAAACAAATATTTGTTGGTGATGATAGATCTCTAACTGTTGTAGGATCTGGAACAGTTCCAGTAGAAAATGGTCATTTCAGTGATGTACTATGTTTTCCAAAAATTTCCTGCAATTTGTTATCAGTCTATATAATCACTCATTCAGGTGAAGGTAAAACTGTGACTTTTACACCTCACCAAGTTGTAATCAAGGATTTTAAAAATCCTCAAAATGTCCTTGCTACTAGAACCGTTGATGATATTACCATGTTGTACAAATTTAACAACTTTGGGTCATCACCTTTTCCTTCAGTTTTTGTTGCTCATAGTGATAACTTGAGCAAACTTTGGCATGAGCGATTTGGTCACTTAAATTATCACTCATTGCAACAACTATGTAAAGACAATATGGTTACTGGTCTTCCAATGGTATCTTGCAAGGATTATGTTTGTTCCAATTGTGTACTCGAAAAACATCATCGGGACAGTTTTGACAAATGTGCCTCTTGGCACGTCTCGGTTCCTTTGAAGCTTATGCATAGTGACTTGTGTGGTCCTCTTCCATCTGCTTCCTTTTCTGGTTTCAAATATTTCTTAACTTTCATTGATGACTACTCCAGACACACTTGGGTTTACTTCCTAAAACTTAAGAGCGAAGTATTTAACATTTGCTTGGCCTACAAGGCCCTTGTTGAAAAACAATCTGGTCATCAAATTATTAAGTTAAGATCTGACAATGGAGGAGAATATGTTAACAACAAGTTGATGACTACTCCAGACACACTTGGGTTTACTTCCTAAAACTTAAGAGCGAAGTATTTAACATTTTCTTGGCCTACAAGGCCCTTGTTGAAAAACAATCTAGTCATCAAATTATTAAGTTAAGATCTGACAATGGAGGAGAATATGTTAACAACAAGTTCACTACTTTCTACACTAAACAAGGAATCCAACAACAGCACATTGTTCCATATACACCTCAACAAAATGGTGTAGCTGAACGGAAGAACCGCACTTTAAAAGAAATGGCTAATTGTATGATCCAATCTAAGGGACTAAGTCTTCAATATTGGGCTGAGGCCATAAATTGTGCAAATTACATAGTTAATCGCACTCCCACTAAATTTTTACAAGGTATAATACCGGAAGAAGCATGGAGTAAAATTAAACCAGATGTAAGTCACTTTCGTGTGTTTGGTTGTGAAGCATGGGCTCGCAGTCCAGATGAAAAATGGAAAGCATTGTAGCCTAAAAGTGAAAATTTCATATTTGTTGGATATTCTGAAGATGTAAAAGGTTATAGAATTCTTCAACCCCATTCACATGATATAATCATTAGAAGATATGTTAAATTTGATGAAAATCTCTTGGCCTGCGAGCCTAACTTGGCGGGTGTGCAATCTTTGGCCTGTGAGCCTGATTCGGCGATTGTGCCTTCTTCTTCTTCTTCCAACTTCCTTGACAGGTTTCTAACTCCAATTTCTGATGATGACAGTGAGGATGAAAATCCACCTCCGCCTGCTCATGTTCCTCCAATTGCACCAGCACCAATACTTCCTCGATGGGTCTGTTCAACATGTGAAGCAGCTAGTGATCTTTCCGATGATCCTAGAGATCAACGTCAAACACATTCTCAGTTTCAGCGAGCCTCTTCTCTTTTGGCTCAAGTTTTCGAGAATCATGATCCATAAACTTTTGCATAAGCTTCAGGAAATCTAGATTGGGATGCAGCTATGGATGAAGAAAATCGTTCCTTAATGGCGAACGATACTTGGGATCTTGATTCTCTTCCAAAAGGAAGAAAACTTTTCAGATGTAAATGGGTCTACAAAACTAAGTATGCATCAAATGGAAGTGTTGAAAGACCTAAGGCAAGTTTAGTTCCCAAAGGTTTTTCCCAAGTTGAAGGGATTGACCACAATGAAACCTTTGCCCCTGTAGCAAAAATGAACTCCATCCGCCTTGTTCTTTCCCTTGCAGCCTTACATAACTGCGAAGTCCATCAAATGGATTTCAAGTCCGTCTTCTTACATTGTGATTTACATGAGGAAATTTACATGGAACAACCTCCTGGATATGTTCAGAATAACTCTAGCCTTGTTTGTCTCCTTAAGAAATCCTTATATGGCCTTAAGCAAGCTCCTAGAGCTTGGTATGCCAAAATGGATAGCTTTCTCCTTGACACTGGTTTTTATAGATGTCATTCTAACCCCAATGTCTATACCAAGAAAGTAGGAAATCATCTCATCATACTTGTTCTTTATGTTGATGATCTTATCCTTACTGGCAGTGACCCTAAACTTATAACCCATGTGAAATCCAGTCTTAAACAAAATTTTGAAATGTCAGACTTAGAACATTTGCATTATTTTCTTGGTCTCCAAGTCTTTCAAACCAAAGAAGGATTCTTTCTTTCCCAGTCTAAGTATGGTTGTGACCTTCTTCGTCGCTTCCACATGGAAGATTGTAAACTATCCCCTTCTCCCTTCCAGTCCAGATTCAAACTTTCTGCCACTTGTATTTCCCCTGAAGTAGATGCCACCTTGTATCATCAGCTTGTTGGTAGTCTTTTATACTTGACTCATTCCCGTCCTGACCTTTCCTTTTCCGTTGGTTTTGTTTCCCGTTATATGCAAACTCCTCATGAAAGTCACTAGAAAGAAGCAAAAAGAATACTTCGATATATTCGAGGTACAATTCAGTTTGGGATTCATTACAGTACAGGGGGGGAACCTTTGTTGGTTGGTTTCACTGATTCAGATTGGGCCGACGATCCTGATGATAGAAAGTCTACTGTAGGTTATGTTTTTACTCTGGGATCTGGACCTGTCACCTGGGCTTGTAAGAAACAACAAGCTCTTGCTCTTTCTTCAGCAAAAGCAGAATATTGAGCCGCAGTTAATGCTAGTCAGGAAGATTTATGGCTTCGACAGATCCTTTCAGAGTTTGGATTCGAGCAACAGCACCCTACTCCACTTTGGTGCGACAATCAAAGTGCCATCAAGATTGCCAAAGATCCAGTTCTACATCAGTGCAGCAAACACATTGAGCTACACATGCACTTCATCATAAATCTTGTTCATGATCATGTTATTGAAGTGCTCTATTGCCCTGCAGATGATCAAGTTGCAGACAACTTCACCAAGTCTCTTACAGAAGCGAAGTTTTCTAAACTTCGGTCTATGTTAGGAGTTCAGGAATGTGTCCTTAAGGGGGGATAGGCTCTAATGCCTCCTTCCTTCTCCTAATAGTGTCACTTTTGTAAATCCTTCAATCCTATCCCAAGTTGTTCTTAAGGGGGGATGTTAGGATATTTTGACACTTAGGAGTTAGTTAAGATCAACTTGTGTAATATATCTGTTAGGTAAAAGTGTGTTTCTTTAGTATGCATTAGTATGCATTTGTAAATATTCTAATCCGACGGTCATGATATGTTCTAGACATAGAGTGATCTGATGGTTCAACTTCTCTTAGATCATACCTACCATTGATCTATGGCTTAACACCCGATTGGTCTATGATCTCTATCTAAAGAGCATAGAGGGTCCTTGGCTAGTTGATCGATTATGAGAAGCTCATGTAAATTTATTTCTTTTGCGTAAAAAATTGCTCCAAGTAGCTATTTGGCTGGGGCCGTGGACTGTTTCCCTCTCAAGGGTTTTAACCACGTGACAAAAATCGGTGTGTTGATCTGTGATCTATTTGTGTGAAGCGGTATCTGAAGGTGTTTGGTATTTTGGGAGTACCTTGTGTACCCGAACAATCAATTGCGAGATGGCGCAGAACTGTCGATTTGGTTTCAGATGCAGGATGAACATCCACCATTGATTCCTTATGTGCTCTTTTTCCACCGTTTGATTGGTTCAGATATCTGGTTTTCCTGTATGCAAATTGATCACTGTAAGGATCAATTTTTCCTGCAAATTCTCTACAAATTAATTACAGAATCCTGTGTGGATTGAATCGTAATAGAAATTTAACATCTACAGACTTAAATCAAGTCTGTAACCCATCATACGCATGCAGATTGTAAATATCTGGTTTTTATTCAATAAGATCAAAATTTTGGATACAGGTCATTCACCCTCTTGCTATGCATACAATCACTCATTCAATCCTCACATTCACTCATCATTCACTTCTCCACACACATATCTTGATCTATTACATTCAAACAAATTTATATTACTTAGAAAACCTGTCAAATCTGATTAAATGGATCTGAAACCTAATCAAGGAAAACCTAATCGACAAAGATCAATCCTTGAGAGATCTAGGCAGGGATCAAGGAGAATAAAGGCGAATATTCCACTTATTAAAATTAGAAACTAACCCTATCTATCTATCCATCTAGAAATTCGATTACATGGCAAGTTTATCATTCAATTCTCACATTCACTCATCATTCACTCCTCCACACACATATCTTGATCTATTACATTCAAACAAATTTATAATACTTAGAAAACCTATAAGATCCAATTAAATGGATCTAAAACCTAATAAAGGAAAACCTAATCGACAAAGATCAACCCTTGAGAGATCCACGTAGGGATCAAGGAGAACAAAGGTGAATATGCCACTTATTAAAATTTAAAACTAGCCCTATCTATCTATCCATCTAGAAATTCGATTACATGGAAATTTGACTCAATATGTGAGTTGGACGTTGAGCTGGAAGCTGGGATGAAACGATCATGAGTTGTATGCTCCTGCATCACACTCCCACTCACCCATGCACTCCAACATGCCTATAATACCCTCATATATGTCCTAGCATTCTTCACCCACGTTCATGTGGCCATTCGTGACCATTTGAGGTGGTTTGGGAGCTTATTGGTCAACCTAGGGGGGTTTTAGGTCCAATCCAAGACTGCCACATGTATGCCATAAAATTTCCTCATAAAGCTAATGATTTTATCCCATTGTATTATAAATATGTACACACATATTTACACGATGTATAGTAATAGAAACTTCAGCTATTGGCACCATCTTTGTGTGATAATTTTTCTCTTTTCAATGTTTTTCTGCATAGTTTGTGAATAATATTGAATTGTGAGGATTCCCTTAGCACATAGATCTTTTTTTGAATCATATTTTCATAGAAAAATTCCATCCAATGGTGTACTATTGTGTTGCATTGATGGAAATTTGTGGTTGCGACAAGGATTTCTTCAAATATATTTTCCTTCATTATCTGTAGTTCATCATCAATTGTTGGATGATCACTCACAAACTCAAATGTATGCATGAATCTTGTAGCTAACTCTTCCCACTTGATAGTTCATCATCGCATCTCCATTGATTTATAGAAATTCCTTGGTACCATCTCCAATGTATGTATGAATTGATGAACCCATTCTTGTTGCAGATACTCTTGTCATGTCATGCGACAATGCTCAATATGTTCACCAGGATTTGTCAACCCTTTATACTTCATGCCCACTATAACTGATATCTTATCCAAATATAATCTCCAGAATTCTTCTACAATGTGTCCATTCGGAGATAGATTGTTTATGTGTACCCTGCCATCTAGCGGGCGTAGCTTTTAACACAAAGTCCAAGGCAGACAATCGATGTGATTATGTAAATTTTGATTCAAATTGCACCAAAAGAGACGCAATGTTAGGTAAAAATTCGTATGTATTTATCTTGCTTTCCTCGACTCCTACCCATCGCAAAGATCTTTTAATTCTTGTGCATCTTCGCATGGAAACTTCATGTAGTCGGTTCTGCCAATTTTCTAATGTGTCACCCGAATTAGATGTGCAAGAGGTAAGACTTCTCCAACTCATATTTCCATTAGTTGTTGGGTTTATATAGTCATCTCTTGAAGACATGACATTATGTAGATGATCCAGGTAATTTCCTTGGCCTTCATTGTTCACTAGCTCGACATATATGTGCCCTTCAAGAAGATCAATTGGTGCGACCATCCTTATCTCAGAATCCTCAAATGAAAATATTATTTTCTTAAAAATAATTATGGTCTGATTATCTATCGCCCAATAAATCCCCAAAAGTGTATGATATGGATTTGTATCATCCACTATGTCTATCACTTCAAAGTCTGTGTATGTCCTCAGGCCTTATACCTCGACAGACACTTGGGTCAGTCGACCAATGGGAAGAACCTTCAATTGATTCGCTAGACTTAGTTGGATGGGAGACCAATCCAGCCGCGACTTATTCATGTTTTCCCATGTCTATCTTGTCAATATATTGACATTAGATCCTAGATCTAAAATGATATAGTCTATATCATAATCTCCTATATGTGCAGTCATTCGCAGTTCACGACTAGTTTTTAGTCTTTTCCTGATATGGTTAACTCTCTTTTTGGGTCGCGGATCTTTTGGAGTTTATTCTATGAGTGTTGTCAATTCTTCTATAGCATCTATATTATGGATTAGTGCTAAACAACTTTTGAAAAATTATTTAAGCTTGTTAACCTTTTTCAATGGATGCTTCCTAATTAATTGTTCAAATCATTTGGGCATCTCTTTTACTTATCCAAATGTCGATGTTTGATTGGTATCAACAAATTCGGGTCGCACATCAAGGAATAATTCTTTCTCCTTTTGCACGTCCAATGGTGCTTTCTTTTACAGTGCATGTCGCACTTGCGGTTGTCCCTGTTGTGTATTTTGGACTGCTCCTGTAGCAACACCTCATCTTGTAACAACAACAATATTTGGTTGTCTCGGCTCAACAGAAATCATCTAAATATTTGGTTGGGGTTCAAGTTTGGATTCTATGCAAGATTGGAATTTTCCACAATTTGATCCGTCCAATTTGCAATCAATTGCGGACACTGTTCTACAATGTGGTCAATTTCTTTACAATATGTACATGCCTTCGCAAGACTTTGACAATCTCGAGAAAAATGTCTTGTTTTTCCACATTTATAGCATATGAATTGGCCTCTTCCTTGACCAAATCCTCCTCCTCCTTTGTGTTGTCCTTGACCTCAAAATTCCCCCCCCCCCCCTTAGCTGAGGGTATTGTTGTTGCGGCGGATACTGATTCTGTTGATATTATGGCTGAGGATATAGTGGTTGTTGAAATTGTGCTAATGGATATTAAGCAGGCTGATACTGAGGCTTCGATCGTTCAGCTTGCATCTTCTCATCATTCTTCATCAAGTAGGTATCCACCGTCTTTTCTTGCAGCAGTTGAAGTGCTTTGCAATCTTTCTCATCGTTTCCTTCTGATTTACAAAATTTATAGTATAGACTAGATGGTGCACTTACAATATTCTGAAAATACAAGCATTCTTCCGACTTGTGGCCTCTAGTTTGACATTATTCTGCACCAAGGAAATCCTTGGGTGTTTATCAGGTTCAATGCTCCTGCTGCAACGTAGTTCATGAGCATTGGGACATTATATTTATGGGGTCCATATGTTCTACATATTGTACACCACAATTATTCTTGCACTTCCTTACCTTTCTTGATGTCCTGGAGCTGGACCACAAGATTGGACAGCTACGACTGAATATGCATCATTCCTGTGCTAGTTTCTCTAATCGACGACGATTCTAATTTCATTTCTATTTCCATATCTTATGTCTGCAACACAATCTTTTGTTGCATCAATGGGATCCAGATGTGCGGGAACAAGGTGGCAATGAACCATTATGTGTGTTGTACATCCAAAATCTGGAAGCCCACTTTGGCCATTAATGTCTTGAATCTCTGGTCAAAGTCCCAAACAGACTCTGTAGGTATTTGCTTAATTTCTTTGATCTCTGTAATGCACCATGACTCAGAATTCGGCTTTCAAAACTCATATATCATTCCAACCCGAATATGGTCAAGCGTTTTCTGCACAACTCCTATTGGAACTATAGAAAATTTCATGTACATGTCTAGTGCACGACCTCATAGAGTCGTGATCATCTGTGCTTTATTTATGTCCTCATCTTGGACCGGTCGCACAGTCCATACAGATTCATAAAGAAACCAATGTTGCTCTAGGTCTTCCATGTCAGTCCTAACCATTGTATTAGTTGTTGGTATGTTCGAACAAACATTTTGACTAGTCGGACTCCCTTGTCCGATATTCATAACGTTAGTACTACTTGTAATAAAAAATGCACTTGGAGATAAGTCTCTAGATCTTACCTCTGGCGATGTCCGTGGTGTTGTAGGTGTGTCGTACATGTGTTCTAGATCTGGAGCTTCAGTTGATTCTTCCTATTCTTTTGATTCTTATTCTCCTTCAGATATCGACTGATATTCTTCTTCTTCATCATAATACCCTTCGTCCAAGTATGACGCAATATCGTAGTCTTCTTCTATGGTTGTCCTGCAACTCTCTCTTCCTTTCACAGTATTTCTTCGCTTTCCCGATCGAAATATTCTTCCACTTCTTAAAAAACCAACCTCTAGTTCAGTTTCATTATCTATGGGGAACATCTCAACTTAGTTGGATCCATTTTTCACACAGTTCTGCTGTGACATATCCACCTTTTTGTGCACATCTTCCAACTATCACATTCGTAGGATATTTTTTTCACATACAAGAATTTTTATCCACAACTTTAAAGACAACAAATATCTTCCCCGTGGTCCAAGGAAAAAATTACGCTCTACCTCACTATATGATGTTTTTGTGTCAACAACAAACTCAGTAATGTATCCCTCCAAAATACCGTCTACCCAAAAATCTACAGCCCTTGACATAGGGTTTCTTACACTTTTTAGTCACTGAATCAACTGAGGATTCCACTCCATCAGTTCTCCTCCTTGGAAGGTTCTTTGTTGGGTTTCCAACTTCGACAACCACTCATGCAACACAGTGGGAAACTCAAAAAATAAATATCGTGAATATTCGTATAGAGGTATCGGCCCAACCACTCTATTGGGTTCCACTAAGATCCTTTACTTTCTTCTCTTGCAAACTCTAATGATTTGAAATCCACCCAGTCTTGTATTTCAGGCTTTGTTGGCTTCCACAACATGTCCCTCACCAAAATTATTCGTGTTCCAGCAACAAAACTATTTTGTTGGATTTTCTTATCCCTTCGAACCAGGTTCAGTCCCTTCTTCTTAGCGCAACAAATCCCAATATATCAGCCTGATAGAGCAAGGCTCGGTCAGATGCACCTTCGATGCAAATGCAATCTCACCCGAGATATCTTCCTTTATTTGGTAACTACCAGAACCATTTTTCCGTAGTAGGGTGTGGGATTTCCTATCCCTTGGTGACATGCCAAGGTGCTCGATGAAGGATGATGGTTGGGGTTTTGACACTTATTATACACAGCCAAGTTGCGACATGATTTCTCCTTGTGCAAGTATTATATGAACAACCCAATGCAACATAAGTACATTCACACATTTACAATAACAGTGCAGCAGATATCAATATATAGTAGTTAGCGTGGAAACCCATCCGAGAAAAAACCACAAAGGCTCTCTTCATCTGGCATGAGAAATGTATGCACCTTTTGTCTGCGCACTAAGCTACGGACTCTGTTCTAGATATTCTTCTTTATTTGTACAGACTCTTTCTTCCTCTCATGCTCTTTGAAGATCCCTTCTATTCCCTCTCTACTTGACCTTATGAAGGATCCGCACACATCCTATATCGACTCAACTTATCTCACCCTTCTGCACACTCAGCTACAAATACTTGGCTCTTTGTGCTTATCAAACTAACAAACAACAATAGCGTAGAAGCTAGAAATGGAGATGCTAACCCGTATACATCTTGGGTTCCTCCTTTTATAGACTCTTTACATACTCATTACAGACTCTTTACCTGTCATTTTCTTAGGAGACTTCCTATACTTAGCCAATAGGTTGTCTTTCCTATTCTAGTGACACCTAATAGTAGGCACTAACGACCTGACTTACAAAGATACCTTCCTACATGTGACTTCTTTTGGCTCTATCCGACCTCGTACTCACAATATTTATGTCCTATCACTTTATGACCAGTATGCACTACTTTGATTTTCTAGTTGTTCTACTGCACGCCTTCTAGTACTGTTATTCCGTCATATATGTCCTTGTCACATTCCTTCCTTTTGTCGCACATCTTCCTCTATCACACCTCTTCTTCTGGCGCTCCTCTTCTTCTGTCGCTTCCTCTTCTTATGTCACTCCTCTTCTTCTGTCGTTCATCTTCTTCTGTCGATTCCTCTTCTTATGCCTTAGCTCTTTTCCACACTTAAGCATAATTCTAAGTGAATTATGCTTTCCTTTCCCTAGGCCCAACAATGTACATGGATTTTTTATGTTGGCTGGGTTGGATATCTTGATCATAGAATATATACAAGTGGGTATTTATTTAACCTATTTGTAGGAGCTATCAGTTGGATGAGCAAGAGACATACTGTAGTTGCACTCTCAACTACAAAAGTTGAATGCATGGCAGAAACTCATGCCAGCAAAGAAGCAGTATGGTTATAGAGACTATGTTCAAGTGTTGGGTTTGTACAAAAAGTTGTAAGGTTAGATTGTGATATCCAAAGTGAAATCTTCCTTGCAAAGGACCCTTCATATCACACAAAGAAAAATCTTAGTGATGTGCAATATAACTTTATGAGAGATATGGTTGAAGACAAGAAGGTGTTGCTGGAAAAGGTTGACACCCTAAAAAATGGTGCCAACTCATTATCAAAGTCAGTCAATACAAAGAAGTTCTCTTGGTGTAGAGAATATATGGGCATTGATGCCTTGAACGTATGACCCTATGAGTACATGAATCATTATTATGCAAATAAAATAACAAGTGGGAGAATGCTGGGAATGTGTTATATTCTTTGCATGTATGTGTGGGCGATGCGTCTGGCAATCCCTTTACCTAGTAATTTAATCTCGGTTAAGGGATTGAAGTCTATTTTCTAATACAGGTTAATGAATTCACGTTTTGGATGTCGTGGAATACCTATATTTTGTATTTTGATGGATTCAAAATTATAAAGAGAAAATAGGAGGTGTGTCTCCAAGGTTCGTTGTTTTTCTCGATTAAGGGTTTCCAAGGTAAATCTCCATTTTTATGTGTGAATGTTGTGGTGTAATATATGTTTTGATTAAAAGAAATTTTATTCTTTACTTCTCTGCACAGCATTAAAACTTACAAGCGGTCTGTGATAGAACTCATAAAATGTTCCATTTTGGTGTTATGATATTTTCCACTAACAGTATGGAATGTTCAAACCTTTCTTTGAGAGCTGGTCCACTTACACATTCCTTTCTTTGTAAACATGACAACGGGAGAAGGAATCAAAACCCTCCATATGCCGTATAATTTCCTCAATCAAAGAAAGCAGATAAATATTATGACATTTTTGGACTTTATTTATCCAGTTGATAACATTCATGGAGTCACTGAAGATCTGTATGTTTTTGCAATTCTTATCCATAGCGAAGCAAAGGAGGAGGTTTAGAGAAGAAAGTTCAGAAAAGTTATTTGTCTCGATTACAAGACCCATTTGAAGATGAAAGTAATGTGTTTCAGACAAATATAGAGTTGCATATCCTCCACAAAATTGATTTTGAGAGGCTCCATTAAAAAATCCCATGGACTATTTTTTTAATGTATTCCACAGTTATATTTCTTATAGTATGGGTGTTCTTTTTGTTGTGGAAAGTAAGAGAGTATGAGTATGGGTGTCCTTTTTGTTGGAGAATGGCTTTATTTCTATCAATCCATATGCCCTAAACCATGAGGATGGGAAGAGCACAGATATTTGTTGTATCAGGCATTGAAAATCGTGTTTTCTAGGCCTCCTCCATAGACATTCCTCTCCAACATGTTGCAAAATTTAGTCTTCTTTTAAGCTCAACCCAAGGATTGATTGCAAATGGATAAGAGATGAATAGGTGGGATATTGTTTCATATTTTTGCTTGCAAAGTACACACCAACCAGACCTTTCGATGTTCCTTCTCTTCAATGTCTCCCAAATTGCGATCTTATTTTCCAAAGTGCACTACATGAAATTTTTTTACTTTTTTGGACACTTGGATTTCCAAATTCTTTTCCACCGCCATTTTTCTTCTCCTGAATGAGCATCAGTGGCTAGTTTTCAATATCCCAATTTATGCATGTACGGTTCATGTTCTACCAAGATCCATATTATTTCATCCCACGAATCAGTGAGCCAAACATGAGTTTTTATGAGTATGTTAAGGAAGCCATTCCAAGATTCCTCCAACGCATCCGGGATTCCCAAGTTGGCATCATGTTTATAGCCTTGTTTCCAAATTGTAGAGATACCTAGGTCCGTTATTTCTTCTAATTGATGGATACCCTAGAGGTGAAGAAAATGGATGAGTTGTGGCGGAAGGATATGATGATTTTTGCATCCCAGCCAAGGAGCAGTTCCAAGGTGTACTTGTGCTCCATTGCATATTTTCTAGGCCGGTCCTTCCTCAATGAGAGAGGAAAAAACTGCTTTCCAAATAATGGAGATCCACTACCTTCTCCTAGGACTTCCTATCAACTCTAGTATTGAGTCCAATGCCATGTATTTTTGCTATACAACTTTGTCCAGATGCTATGATTGGTGACTAGTATCCATCTTGATTTTGAAGCTAAGTCCTTTGCAAATAGATGAAAGTTTTTTAACCACTGTCCTCTTGATTATTTTGATTGTGCTAATCTTTCCCAGTTCACCCAAGGAGTTATTGAGTTATTGTTCTTTCTAGATGATGGAAATTTGAAACATAGTTTCAGAACTTTGTCTAGTATACCCTTTGGTATCCAAGCGAATGACATCTAGTATACAAGAATGGATTCCAGAACTGATTTAACAAGAACCAGTCTACCCACTCTTGAAAACCACCTGTGGCACCAAACATTTATCTTCTTTTCTAGTTTTGCTAAGAGCCAATTCCAGCCTTCCTATTTGTAGCAGTTAGGATTCAGCATTAAACCTAACTATTTCAGAGCATCATCAAGAAATTTTAAGACAAAAGGAAAAAGGGAAGAATTCCTTTGTATTTTGTCCTCTTCCACATTAATGATGGTAAGAGTGTATTTTTTAGTGTTGACCACCATTCTTGTATCTTTCCCAGAAAGTTCTAGAATTTCAGATAAATTTTTAACATCCCACATGCTACCATCACAAAAAATGAGAATATCATCTACATATAGAAAATGAGTTATTTTGAGAGTATTTGAGATGATAATTCTAAAGGAGTTGTGTCTTTTTGCATTCAATATGGACCTATTGATTCCTTATGCAACCAACAAGATTAGGAGAGGGAGAGAGGACAACTCTCATGGAGTCCCCTTTTAGCAATAAAAAAATGGGGATGTTGAACCATTGATTAAAACCGCAAAGGACGTAGTTGTGATGCAACTCATCACCCATTTGATGAATGGATAATCAAAGACAAGGTGGTTCATTAGAAATCTCAGATAAAACCAATTGACTCTGTAAAATTCCTTTGAGAGATCAATCTTGATTACTCCTCCTTTCATCTTTTTAGTTTTTATGGAGTGAAGTCCTTCTCGTGCTACTCCAATGACCTCAAGAATTTTTCGACCTTCCAAAAAAACAAATTGTTCATGGGATATGATCTTTGACATATCCTTTTTCAATTATCTAGATATGATATTTTCTACCACCTTGTAGGTGATGTTGCAGAGTGAAATCACTATGTAATCTTCCATTAGACTAGGGTGGTTTGGTTTCAGGATGATAGCTATAAATGTCGAATTGAGGGTGGAATGCATGAAACCCCTTGTCCTTGATTCTTCTACTAGCTAGAGTAGATATGGACAAATTGTATCATAGAGAGTTGGGAAATATTTGATGGTCCATCCATCCGGTCTAGGTATTTTTTCCTTATGGAATTTCTTTGAGCTCCTCTTTCGTAATTTCTTCCATAAGTTCTTGATTATATTTCGGCATGATAATCCCCAGAAGGAATTGGGATAGGAAAATTACCTTGGCTATTGTGGCAATGTTATCTTCCTTAAATAGGGACTGGAAATGGGTGGTGACAAGGTTTGCAAATCCTTTGAAGGGGGTGGTTTCTTTGTTATTTTCATTTTTCGGCCCCCATATAGTATTTTGTTTTTTCCTTCCCTTTGCAAAATCCTGGAATAACTTTGTGTTTTCATCCCCACTTTCCAACCATATTTCTTTACCTTTTAGATTCCACACTTCCTACTGATCCCTCAATAGTTTTCTTCTTATTGATTACAGAATACCAAGTTGGTCCTTGGTTTCTTCTGTAAGGAAACCACCACCATCAGTGTCCTAAATATGATGCATTTCTAATTCAACTAGTTTGATTTCCTACTCATCCCTTTCCTTTTTGTGAATGACCCAATCTTGAATTTTCTTTTTGACTCAAGAGATATTCTGGTCAAAATGTAAGGCTACATGAGAACCTTCTAATGGATTAAAAGGATTCTAGTTTGAATGAATAATTTGCAAAAACTTCTCCTCTTTAATCCAAGCCGCACACATATTAAAGTATTGGGGGTTTTCTAGAATCTCCCAACATTTCAAGGAAGATCTGGTAGTGATATGAATCCTCCTCGAGCCCACCCATTGCCTAATTCTAAATTTCTTCTCCGTGATATTTCCAACAATTAGAAAACGTTGCAGTCTCCTAGAAATTTTGATCTCCCATGTTATGTTGTTTGTCCAAGTAGGATTCAGAATCACAAGGGAAACATCAATGATCTTTCCTTCCCAGATTATTTGTTCAAATAAGTATGCTAGAGGATCCACTCTAGCTTTGGGGCCCCAAATTTCATGTGTTCCTAGAGTGAAATTCAAGTCACCTCCCAGAATTAAGTTATCATACTTGAAAACAGATTTCTGACTAAGCGCATCCCAGAAGGGAACTCATTCCTCATATGACCCTTATCAATTGAGAATTGTGAGGGAATTGTTTAGATTATCAAGAAATAACTCCATTCCAAGGATTGATACAAACCCAGTAGTTTATGACCTAAACATTATTTGGGTTTCGACCAAAGGATAATCCCCTAGAGTGTCCTCTAGTATCTTATGCGATGAAGTCTAAATGTTTGAAAGTGGATTTCACGAGATTTGTGACCACTTCTTCTGAACCTGGGGTTTATTGAAACATCAAAATATATGGATGATGCAAAGTGATCAGCCTCTTTATCACAAGTTTTTTTTCTGGGAACTTGCCAAACCCCTCCAATTTAACAACAAAATTTGTATTGGGTAACCCCCTTCATGGTTGTCGCTGCTCTAAGGGGGGGGGAAGGAAAGGGGAAAAGACACCAATGAATCCTTTTGCTCAAAACATAAATAAATTTAAAAAGATTCCAAGGAAGATATGTGTTTTGTAAGGGATTCTTGTTTACCCAAAGTGCACCTCGCTTCCATCTCACCAGGTTTCATATTCTGGCCTACCACTTCCAATGTTCCTGAGTGTGCATCAGTATACATGATATGATTTAGTTCCTTGCCTCCTGTACCTTCCAATTTAGTATGGATTTTGTATGTTAGGTTTTGTGCTTTCTTGTCATCTTGATGCTCCCCCTTCGTCCTTCCAACTTTGATAAATCCTTCATCTGGTCCAAGGACACCCCTCACAACCAATCACTTCTTTGGTCAGCTTGGAATCCTATTGAATTGTCGGTTACAATTCCTAGAAATTTGTCCATATTTGTGGCATATGTGATAGTGAAAGGGTACAACTTCATAGTCCATCTTCTTCCTACACCTCGCTTTCCCCCAAATTAGATTTATTTCTTCTCCGAGTCACATTTTGATATTCATGGAAACTAAGATATGAGCTACTGTCATTATCCTAGTGCAGGTGAATGACATATCAACATCAATAAAAACCCTAATGACATTCCCTATGTCCCTGAAGGATTCCCAGTTCCAAAATTCTCACAGGATCCCTGACAGTCTAACCTATATAGGGATGACAACCAATCTTTCATATTTTGCATCAAACATAGGGGCTGTCTCATGAAGAGAATAGGGGTGGATTCGAGGCTCTAGTGAGTCTAAAAAATGCGTCCCACATCTTCTTTAGTTATAAATTTGAAAACAAACCAACCATGTGCCATGACCATTATTTTCAGCATGTAGTTAATTAATTCTAACAAGTTTTTTTTCACCCAAGCTTCTAGTCCTTCTAGACTGGTATATTTTCCTCTAGATCTTCCAACCACTGTTGTCTTCTCCATTTCCATTGATTGTGCTACTAAGAAGTTCACCCCACATACCATATTAAGGGGATATTTTGTGTTTTTTTAACATTTATTCTTCCTTCTTCTCTCTCTAGATCCATTGAGGGATCCCTATCTACTTTTGGATCTAGGGAAATTCCTGTTAGCACCCTTGTCTGAAGCCAAGTCTATGGGATTTCCTTTTTGATATGATGGCCTAAAAAAAGAAGCAATGAATCCCTCTCGAATCTGTACTGAGAAATACTCTTGAGGTTCTCTAGGTAGAGTGCTAACACTCAAAGCACTAGAGACGGGCCAACTAACTTCCAGAAGATCAAGGCCAAGGTTGAGTTGGGGTTCTTCCCACACCGAGTCAGGAGGAAGAGGCTTGACAAGATGATCTATGTGAATTATCATTGAGTTGAAGGGAAACAGAAACCCTAATACAGAAGGATGTTGTGAGGAAAACAAAGAATAAGGATTCCCCCCTAGCTATGGGGCTAGTGCTATAGCCAACAGGGGGGTTGTAGGCTTTGTTGCTACCATTATAGCACTGTGAAATGACTCTCTAGGGTTTCCACTTATCTCCATTTCCTCCCTTGAAAAAATATATTCCCTAGTTGTCTCACCAACCACAGACCAAGACACAGTTCCCAACAAATCATTATTTGTTTCCAGAGACCGTCTATCGAAAGAAGAAATAAAATTGGTTTGCCCTTCGAACGAGTCTAACGAATAGTCAAGTCCATTAATAGTGTGGTATGAAATATGTATGTCCATGTGTCATAATGTCATATTGGGACCCTACACAATTGTCTTTGTCAAAGAGTTGGACAGAGATACCTGTGTAGGGATTGCAACTGTATCCCCTTAGGAATGTCTTATTTTAGGGATATGACTTGATAAAATAAGAATAAATTTCAAAGATGCAACTTAAAAAAAAAACTCTTATCTAAACTCAAAGAATCAAGAAGGATGGATCCTCTGCATGTGTCCATAGATGAAGTTCACAAAGTTTGTTTCAATTGTCTAGTTATTTTTCCATTTTGAGATATTTCTATGCATTGTCAAAGTTTAGATTATCATATTATGTCCAAGAATCTAATATCTAAGGCTATGGTCAGGTAACAACTTCATTTTACTTGCATTATCATTTTATTTTTTTCAATTTCATAAGAGTGCCTACATAATCAAAGATTCTATAGGCACTCTAATCTATGCTTGTTTTTCATAAATTTAATAGTTGCTAAAAGTATTTCCAGTAGCTACTTGACATTTAAATGATTCCTGACTTTGATTAATGATGTGTATATTTCAATTTTGGTTGCATTGATGAAGTGTTCCTCTCACTGCATATCATCTTGAGTAGTTTCGAGGATCATGTTTCCAATTATTGAAGGCATAAAACACGGTTAAAAGCATATTATATAGCTGGCATCATATAGTTTGATGGAGTAAATGCAATGAGCCCATTTGATTATCAGAACCAAACACTCTCGTACAAGAATCTATACAAAGTAATTTAGTGAAACTATTCATATTTAGATTATGAAAACTGTTAAGTGTCATCATCTAATGTGTAAAGGGAATTCATATATCAGTCTATTTTGGGAAATTTTATTGTACTGGGTTTGATGATTCGACCCATGAGTTTTGGTTTGTTAGTTGTAGTATTGTGTTATACATAATAGTTCATTTTAGTATTTTAGGGAGTTCAGGGAGTAGCACAAAGGAATCCATAAGGATTTATATACAACCTCTATCCATGTTCCAACTGTTTCAAACTTATTTCAACGACATGTTGATTCTATGACATCCTCGCTATGTTGGTATTTTTGTGAAATTAATTTCATTATTATAAAACCTTTTGTCTATTTTATGCTCATATATATTTTTTATATAATCCTTTTGCGATTTTATGGTCATACATGTTTATTAACTCTTTGGGTGCGTGTTATCTAAATCTGTTTTTAACAATTATATTCTCATGTAATGATAATCATTTTATTTTTAATGTGATGAATGCACTTAATATTTTAATATGTTGTGATGTAATTCAACTTTGGTTCCTTGAATATATATATATATATATATATATATATATATATATATATAGTCTAAGTTAGCTCTCAGCTGAGATAGAGTATATTTTAGATTGTTAGGTTAAGTTAATTAGAGTTTTTTAGTAGCCACAACAATTTCCTTTTTCTTTAGCTATTGAAATATATAATTAATTCAGATTATGTTAAATAATTAGATTGCAATTTAAGTAATAATTAGTTGCATTTTAGCTTTGATAAACATAGTTTAAAACATTAAGTCTCTCTAGATTTAGAGAGCAATCTTTCCTATAGGAAAAAAGGTCCTTGATTCCTATGAAAAACAACTACCTTCAAACAAATGGGGAATTGTTTTATGGACCTTTTTTATGATGTTTTTCCTTGTTGACAAGTGGACATATTCGCTTGCCATCAAACTTCTGCAGTGTATACACCATCGCAAATCCTTCGCGTTCCGTAGTAGTATAGTTTTTCTAAGTAGGGGACAACATCCTGCTGGAAAAGTGCACGGGGAGATCGATGTTCCCTTCTCTCAGCTGGGTTAGCACCACTTCTAGTCTGATTGACGATGCATCCACATGCACATGAGACATGTGCTCCTAATTTATAAAGAAATGAATCAACGTTGTAACCAACTTCTCCTTCAACACATCTAGAACTTGTTGGGACTCTTACTTCCATATGTATTTAATATCCTTTTTCAATATTTTTCTGAGGGTATTGTAATACCATAATTCCTCATGAAATTCCTATAATAATGATTATGTTCCGGATGTCGTGTGCAACCCTTCTACATGTGTTGGGGTTGACAAATTGACTATGACTGCAATCTTAGCTAGATTAACTAATAGACATTCCTTGCGCACAACATGTCCCAAGAGGATTCCAAATGGATTGCAAAAAAATGTACTTCTCCAGATTCAAGGATATTTGGATTTGCCCACATCTATCGAACATTAATATCAATACCTGCAAATGATCCTTCAATAAACTGAACATTGTCCAATCATCCAGGTATACCTCAAGGAAATTATGTATAAACTCCTTGAATGCAACAATGTGACTATTCTTGAAACCATCGTTGGTGCATTCTTCAACCCAAAAGGGATCATGTTGTAAGCAAAGGAGCCCCATTCTATTGTGAAAATTGTCTTCTTGCAATCCTCCTCTGCTATGTGCACCTGATGGTATGTGAGGAATCCATCAGTGAAAGGACATGCTCGCCTTCCACCCACATTCTCTAGTACTTCATCAATAAAGGGTGTGGGAAAAGGACCATGTACACATGTTGTGTTAAGGCTTTGTATATATAAACAGTCGTGTTGTAGCTACAGCAGATCCCATGTTGTATCCAAAACATAAGAGCCCCAAATTTTATACGCAAAAGGTGATGCTTAAGTTCCTTAGTCGTTTCAAGATTTCCATGTTGTTTATCATAATTTATAGTTTTTTTTGTTATGATTTGATTTGGTTAATGTTTTGAAAAATTTATGCATTTTTGTGTGTTTTTGTCAATTGCAAAAAAAAAAAAAAAAAAATTGATTTTTCCTAAAAAATGTGTCTTCCCCGTATCCTGCAACCCGCAATGCGGATTGCGGGATCTTGACGTTTAATATTTGCAAGATTTTCATCCCGCAATGTGGAATGCAAGATGTGGAAACATTTTTATGAGTGCAGTCAGTCATACCGCAACCCGCATCCCGCAAATTACGGGTTGCAGATTCCAGGAAGTAGTTTGATTGATGATTGTGTTGTGTCTTTCCCGCAACCCGCAATGCGGATTGCAGGATCCCATTTTTATGTTTGCAAAGTTTTCAGTGACTTCTTTCCCATTAGATCTTCGATTCTCTCTGCTTTTACTTCTTTGGCTTGACTTTTTGAGATTAGGTATTTGTGGCTTATTAATTTTTATGATCGTTTTGGAAGCATCAAGATTTTATGATATTATTACTCCTTCCATATAATTATTTTCTTTCTAAGCCACATGACCTTATTCTAAAAATGATATTGTGTTCATATGATACCAAAAGTCCCTATTTCTTAATTATTATTATTGTCTAATTATATTCGATATGTTTTTAAGACAATATTGATAATTTACTTATAGGTTGAATTTTACTTGATAAATGCAAACACTATTTTTCATTAAAATAATTAAATTATTGTTTATTTTTATTTTGGATTTAGAAGATACTCTATATTTCAACAATTTTAAAAAATACATAGACTTCTCCCAAAAGTATACTTTAAACGTTTATTATTCTTACAACTTTATCATTATATATAAAAGTATGTGACCAAATTACTTTTGTTATTTTTAAATAAAATCATTTTATTAGTCTTCAATAAAAGGGGATGAACTTAAAATTTTCTATATGATAAGGTGGGACGGTGGATGGTGGGTACTTGTTCATATTTCAAAATTCACAATAAAACAAAACCATAAAGTATTTATGCCAAGATGTGGGTTTAAGCTTGATACAAAACTGGGTTTAAGCTTGATACAAAACTGATACTAATAAATAGTAAGTTATTTGTCATTTTTCCACTTTAACTTGTATGGTTATATATGAAATAAAATATTATCCACGAGAAATCATATGCAAGAAAAGGAACTTCCTTCTTATCAAATAACTTATTATTATCGATATTGTATGAGTTTAGGCGTACGTATTTTGCAGCTGAAGAGTCATTTTGTGAAGATCAGCATTCAGCATATATATCGGGAGATTAATTATGATGCTGATCTTTTATCTAAACAGGCTTTAGTGGGGCTGGTTGGACATTTTTTGGTGGCCCGTGGGGATGGACGTGATCCATCTGCATTTACTTTTTTTGGTTCTTTTTAGTGTTTTGGGATTGTTTGTATGAATGCATAAGAATGCTATATCTTATGGTTCATGGGGGGCATACAAATCATGTGGTGTATTATGTAATGTTATTTACATAATACACCATGACTGGATACCCGATGGGTGCAGACAATGTTTTATGGGATCGGGGGTTATTGGATAGTTTACATATACCTTTTGTATTGTAGGTGTAAGTACTGATATGGGCATGTATTGGACAGTATGATAAATTTGTAAATACCTGGTGATACCTTTTTTATATATATCATATATATAAGATCTTTTTTTGATGAAAAAAAAAAGAAAAAGGAAGTGACTCCCACGTAGATTGAGTTATTTTAGGGTTGTCGATCCATCGTCAAAACAAGGAACATTTACTACGTTACGATCACGATAGACTACCGAGATTATAGAAAAGTCTGCCAACGAAATAAAGATAAGGCAGTCATTAAAAGATACAATGCGTCAGATATAGAGGACACTTACCGTATTAAGTAATCAAGCAACAGCCATATATTGTAGAGATTCGTCGTTATAACTCCCGCAATTTTAATGACCTTTTGTTTCACACAAAATACCAAGTCTAAACCTCGAACTGTTGTCACCGTTCAAGCATTGATTTCACGGAATCTTAAGATTTTCAGCTAATAAAAATACATCATCTCTCTGTCACATTTCCAGCAAATAGGGGAAGACGGTGATAAAATGAATGAATAAAATATTTTAACGTCCGCGAGGCTAAGAATAGCCTATGGGACAAACCAAGTTGCACGTTGTTTTCTGCAATTCAATCCTTTGTCTGTTCAACTTGATGATGAGCATCCTCAATTTTTCGACAGTCTCCTCGTTAAATAAATCCTCCCAAGATTTATGCAATCCTTTGTCTGTTCAACTTGATGATGAGCGTCCTCAATTTTTCAACAATCTCCTCGTTAAATAAATCCTCCCGAGATTTATCCTTCAAGACATTGGAGTACATGTCCCTATTGTCCTCAAAGGCTTCACACTCTAAAATGAAATGTTTTTCTGTCTCCACCTTACCAGCGGTGCAAAAAATACACACTCTTTCTGCCCAAGCTTCTTTTGGCATTTTCCAGCCCCGGGTCTCATAACGGAGTTGATGGGAATTAGTTCTTAATTGAGCAATAAGAATTTTGGCTTTCTGCGGTATATTGACCCCTATGTACGCCTTTTGATGCTGATTGTAGGTAGGGTTAAACTCTTCAATATAATACTTTCTCTTTCTCCCTAGCTCTTTATCCCAACTACACTTGTGGAACTTATTGATAACAAAAGCCTTTATTTCTTTACTATTCGTAGGGCACGTGCTCAAGCACATATCCCACTTGCTAAGCCATTTAATATTTTGTCGCATCCAAGTCTTTTTTCTTTTGCACAATATGGCATTGAAGACAACCTTAGGCCATCTACTTTCTTCCATTTGCTCAACTCTTTTTAGATACCTTATAAGTCTCACCATTGCGATTGCTTCAATAGAAGCCACCCGCATTTCACTTAGCATGATCTCGTAAGGCACTGAACTCTTAATTTTGAACTTGCTTGTGATCATGTGTTTTTGAATATTTTCTATTTGCCTCCACTGTAAATCAGAGGTACTGCTGGCCCAAACCTCACAACCATAGAGAACAACCAGGATCACTAAGAGCCCAAAAAGGGTTTGCATAGTTTTCCAGTCCCATAACTTTGCCCCTCTGCACCTATTTTGGAAAGCATAAAACGCTTTCCAACCTCCAAGAGTTCTTTTTTTCCTGCAGCCTTCCCAACTCAAATTTTTGTTGAAGTCGATTCTGAGGTACTTGTAATCTTCCACTACTTCAAGGGTATTGTCTTCAAAGTAGAACTTGTTGCCGCCTAATTCGCACCTCGGGTAACGTGGCAGAAATCTTCAAGCCACTGGGTGCGACCTTGGAGGCAATCTAGAGCCAAGTGTTGTCTCCTGATACTCAGCTCCTCCGTCTAAGCCAACTCCTAGTGAAGCCAAGGGGGGTGGACCC
This sequence comes from Pseudotsuga menziesii, assembly GCA_001517045.1. Taxonomy (NCBI): domain Eukaryota; kingdom Viridiplantae; phylum Streptophyta; class Pinopsida; order Pinales; family Pinaceae; genus Pseudotsuga; species Pseudotsuga menziesii. The sequence goes on from LPNX011107156.1 coordinate 71,917, forward strand.
TAATGAAAAGTAAAAGTCTAAGGTTTTTACTCTACGAGAGAAGTAGTTAATTCTAGGAGTTTTAATATGGAATGGATGAATTTAAGAAATTACCAATTACTGCCAACATAATTTAACCTTAGCAACACCTTAACTCAAATTAGATACACAAAATTCAATGACACGTTGCGAGATTAACTTATGCAAAAAAGAACAGAAAAGACTAGTGCCAAAATGAAAAAAGTGCTTGCAAAAGTGAGTTGCTAGTGTAGTCTCAGTGAAAGTATTGCAGTGTCTCGGTTGGTAAATTTTAAATTATTAAATGAATTGATTAAGGAATGGGTAAATTGTGGGTTTGGCCCAACAAGTCAAGTCCCTTCGAACTGAGTGCTAAAGCAGTAATACCAAGTGTCCAACAAGGCGAGGATAGACCTGCTTAGAGTAGCCCCCTGACTTTGTAGTGATTACTCTTTGCAACCTCCATAGTTCTCAAGAAAATTACTTGTGTGGATTTTTCTATTAGATCTAGTAACTCGTATCCCTTTCTGATACAGCCAACTGATCAGACAAGCTGCAGCGGTGTAGAGCATACGGGGAAGGAGTCTTGGTTTATTTTAATTATAACAAGTTTTCTGAATTAGAAAAAAAGATAAAACCCTACAGTATCTTTCCAAATTCAGTACTCGGGCAAGCCCTTATCCACGAACCTGTACTCGAGAAAGCGAGGGGGTTTATTTTAACTTAGCAGTGCATAGCAAAATTGTTTTTGTTTTTTAATTACTACACTGCTCAAATCTTTTCCCTTATGGTACTTCGGTATAGCGCAATGGGTAAGTATTCAGGTTACTTTTGCACAACTTAAACACAGCATGAAATGATAATAATAATAAAAAGGACAACTACGCTACCAGCATATAAGAAAACAGAAAAGGACACCGACACAAATCCCCCAAGGGGGATGGGGACCGGGCTCTACTGAGCCTACTCAAACTTATTTTTATTAGTCGGTTACAATGCTTCAGCAGAGAATGCTCTTTGGTCCTTGTTATCTGGGATCCAAAGGCTTACAACATGCAAAGGAAATAGGCCCAGCTAAGGGGAAGGCCTCCTGGGAGCTCCAGATGTTCGAAAAAGCTAATTTCGGGCAGAGTTTTCCTTCTCTTTTTTGATGGGCCTACTAAAAACCAGCAAACATATGTCAGTGAAAGATGCCCAAAAACACTTTGGAAGTGTCTTTGGGCAGCATGCAAAAATTTACAAAAAAAATCTAAGTAACAACTAATTACAAAAAAAAAACAAGGAAACAACTAAGTGAGGTAAGCTAGAAAGCTTGCCTTCTTAGGATCTGTGCTTGCCTCTTGAGAAGAATGGCAAGCAAATCTTAGGCACAAAATGCTAGATCAAACTTTAAATGCATAGAAACTCTTTCAACAAGCTTTTTTTTTTTATTTTTTTTTAAATTTTTAAACTTGCGGAAAAAGGGAAAAATAACTAGATCTAGAATTTTAAATGTACCTTTGAAGCAGATTAGAAATAGAAACTTTTAGACATCAGATCTACCTTTGATATGACTTTAGATGCTAGATCTAATACGGAAACGTTTGAAACCGAAAGAAGATTTTAAGAAATTTGTGGATCAAAAGTTTAAAAAAATCAGAGTAGAGCAAGCAATAAAAGACAGAAAAAACTTCCTTGGTGAGATCAAAGGGACAGAGCTTATTTTCAGATTTTACTGAAGGAAAGGTAGAGCACATTCGCTCATCAATACTCCATCATTAGCTTCCTGCAAAAGATTAAGATTATCAATACTAGCAATGGGGATTAAAAAATACCTGTGTAAACTGAAAGAGACTACAACAACAATGTAGATCCAAGCATGAAATCATACATATATCAAATAGTCTTCCTCGACTTGCAATAAAAGAGTAACCTAACAAGAATTACCTTTTATCTCTACAAAAATACCATTTCCTTCCGAAAGCAAGTTAATCCCAAACATATGCAAACATGAAAACAAATACAGGTTACCTCATAAATGTAGAGTGAGCTCTATCCAAACATCCATAGATCCCACATAGAAATTGCCTCCAAAGCCTTTTATTCACAATACTTCAAGAAAACTATTACAATATTACAAGCAGAGGTTCCACCTTTTGATGGTGAACAAAGGAGAAGAGACCAGCTTATATAGGAACAGGGAGACCCAGGGGGGCCTCATCAATACTGAAAATGAAGTCAGAGTGTAACTGGGCTTGGACTGAGTTGAACAGAGAAGGTGATTGACACCTCTCTCACCAAACTTCTCTGATGAACCAAAAACTGCCAACACATGCCAAGCATTTACCAAAGATCAAATCATAAGCCACGATTTCCTTCCCCCGATCATACGGCTATATGTGACGTGAGCTCCAATGTGTTAAAGTTGACGCCACCATGATTTAGACCAAATCTCATATGATACACCTACCTTAGATTATATCCAAAGTCCACAAATGACACGCGATGGAGGGGTCCACTTCTTAATGCTTATTCGCTATACCACATAATGGTTAGCGTGAACTTCAAATGACTTGACGTCACCCTTATAAAATTTCGCTATCTCCAAAAAACCTTAACCAATGTCATATAAGGGGGTCCACTCCTTGGGTAGCGCAATCCTTCAAGACTATGCTAGCGATTTCCTTTAGGATTTTGACGTTACCACGTTTTAAACTATCCACTCAAACTTTCAAACCAAACTTTAAAATGCATTACCTCACATGGAGAGGGTCGCACTCTTTAGGGAAACCATGCCATGTCACCCCATAACCTTAATATTTTATTTTAAAATGACTTTTCAACCTTTGACTTAAGTGCCAATTTGTCTAAATTAAGCATTAAAATGCTATTTTATGCACTTTTAGCCCAAATAATGTCTCACAGGGTGCTCCAGCTGCCCAACTGATGTAGAAAGTGGTCCCATGGGTAAAGTGGACGCTCCGGGTGTGAAAACGAGTGTCCCCACATCAGAAACGGACTCCGTATCTGACTTTTATTACAATCTGAAGTTTTTTAATTAAACCATTAAAAAAAATGGCTTAAAAAACGAGAATTTTTTTTTTTTTTTGCGGAAATTGACGAAACTCTAGGGGGACCTAGTACATGTCCATACAACTCAATTCGAATCCCTAGCATGGTGAAAAACACCGACACGAAGGCTCTAATAACCTCCCTAGGCCGCAACACCAAGATGACTAGCCCAGCTTTGGAGGTGTGAGTGAAAAACTCAGAAATTATTAGTCGTTTGTTCAACAACCAATAATAACCAAGGGAAAAAACACTTTGGGCTAGTCGGCTTGATGCTTAAGTCTAAGAAGCCGAGCCTTTTATAAAAAATTAAATACTAGAACATTTTTACAATTTCCCCAAGGGGTTATGAACATGCGTTACAAAAAATAAAACGACCCTGGAGGCCTGAAAGGACCTCTGAACTCTGAATATGAACAAGTATCTTGTTTATCACTGGCGGCTCACTGAAAGTCCAACTAGGTGCAGCCTAGTCGGTAACAGAACTTATGTTGTTTATGTTTTCTTTTGCTAGAGAAAACTACCACTTTCATCTTACTAGTATTTACTTGCATCCCAACTATTCTACAAAAGTGCTCAAGGGAAATCAAGTGCTCTTGCAAGCCAAGAGCAGACTTAGCAATCAAAATAAGATCATATGCATACAAAAGAAGCCTTATCACATACTCACCCACTAGGGCGCCATCCTCGCCCTCTAGGTTTAACCACTCTTCTAGTTTGTCAATATATAAGCCAAAAAGGGTAGGGGATAATGGGCACCTTTGCTTGACCCCGATATCACTTCTGAAACTTTCGGAGATACCATCTGATGTTCTAATTTTGACTTTGACCTCTTCATATAGCCTGTGAACAGATGCTCTAAGATGTATAGGAACCTCAAGTTCCTCCATTCTGTGTCATAGCTTATCCCTGGGAACCGTGTCAAAAACTTTTTTGAAATCGACAAAGCAACAAAAGGCTTCCTCTTTTTTCTCCCACGCTTTTTCAATGATGTGCCTTAAAGTAATGTCATGGTCCACCGTGGAATGTTTAGGTCTAAAACCTACTTTCCCTTTAGCACGCTTGCCTCTTTCTTCCACCCACTTGCTAATTCTATTTTCTAGCATGCTTCCAAATAGCTTTGCAAACAAGGGGTTTATCATTATGGTCCTATAATTGGAGGGATCGTTGGCATCTCCGCTCTTGAAAAGAGAAATTGCAAGGCTAGTTGTCCAATCTATAGGGAATCCCAGCTGAATGATGTTGTTGAAGATTCCCGTAACGTGAGGTGCAAGAATTTTTGAACCTCACTTTAGATATTCAGCTTGAAGTTCTACTAAATCTTTGGCTTTTCCAATACCCACCTCGATCTCTTGCACGGTGAAAAGCTTAGTAATGGTGGCGGTGTTGACTAAGGGGGGAGGGGGTCCAACCTTAGGATTCTGCTCATAGAGTTGCCTTGCATACTCAAGCCACTGGTCCACTGTAATATCATTTTCAGTTTGCTTCTTGCTCGCTTGAAGTTCCTTCCAAAATAGTTTGGGGTTATTTTTCCTGAAGAAAATTAGCTCTTCCCTCCTTGAGACCATGAAATCATTTTTTTTTTCTTATAGTCTGCTTGCATCTTTTTAAGTTTTTTTTCTTTCCAATTTGACTCTCTCCACCTTCTCCTTGCTTTTTTGCACTCCTCATTGAACCAAGCATTAACAGGAAAGCAATTTGTTTCATGTTTCCTATTCTTTGCTCTTTTGCATTTTGTGAGTGCCCTTTGAATTAAATTAGTTAGCTGCTGATTATTAAAGCCTTGGAATAGAATTTCCTCCCTCTTACAAGCCTCTCTAAATCCTTCCTAAAGATATTGCAATTCTCTTGAGTTAAAAGAATTCTGCCCTTTGCAAACGGTTGTTGAATGTGTTGTTTTTTGTCCCCACCTGTTGCTTATCAAACCAAGAAAGACTTAGATAGATCGGTTTGTGATCAGATTTTAAATCCCATAGTTGTTCTCCAATCATAACTTCCTCCATTTTCTTGCATAGGCCATGTGAACAAATTGCATAATCCACCACACTTGCTCCATTATATGTATTACAAGTGAAATTACTAGAGTTTGTCCATCTAGGAAAACCATTGCAGATTACTAAATCGAAAGTTCCACATAAGGAAAGCAACTGTTCTCCAAAGAAATTCCAGCTTTTGATGTCTTTTGAAATTCTTGCCCATTGAAGATTTATTTCTTCCGTAAGCCAAATAGGATTGCAATCTCCCCTATGACAAAGAATGCTAGCTTGTTCACTTGTTGTCCTCGCATTGAAATCTCCTACTAGAAGGATTTCACCTATTTGAGAATACTTCGCAATATCGTTTTTTAATGTTGCAAATGGGTCTTTATGGTCGAGCCCCCTTCTTTTGTAAATTTTTGAAACTTGTGGGGCGAAGTAGCATGCTGCAACTCTGATGACATTTCCATTTTTAGATATTTTAAACCATATAAATTGTTTATTTGAGTCTTCTTTTTCTAGTTGAATGCAACGATCTACCTTTTTCTTCACTAAGACCATGATACCTTCGTGACCTTTTCCATTCTCTACTCCCTTGTTCCACACTGCTAACTTCATATATTTTTCAAAAAGGGGTGTCTTTCACCCTTCATGTTCATGTGTTTCCACGAGACATATTATGTCCCTATCTTCTGCAATAGGTCCTATCCCAGGCCCACGTCTCCACGGGTATCCTCTGCAGTTCCAACATAATAAGCTTAAGGGAACCTGGGTAGACCTTCGTTTCTATTTGCTTTGTCATACAAGACTCAAAGTTGAGTCTACACCCCTATTTTCCCATCCTGACCTTGCTGCGATATTTTCTGCTAAGAGATTTGTTATCCCTTCTTGACTATTGTTTTGCTGCCTTGCTTTAGAAGGAGGACCAAAAACAACAATAATAGCTTTGCCTTTGTATAACCATGCTCTTTTTCCTTCATCTCTTGTTGTTCTGACCTTTGACAACTCTTTTTTTCTTTCCTCTTGTTGCATGATAGTTACGTCTTCCTCTAGAAAAAAGTGAGAGCCCTTTAAGAGATGCTTCTTGATTAGAATATTTTGCTTGTCACATGCACTTGCCATGATGACTTTTATGGACTTGGCTCTCTCATCACTGGGTTTACCCACTCTCCATGCTTGGCAAATTTGGCCTTGCCAATTCAACTTGTCTTTTAAGAAGTCGATTGCAAGCTCTGGGGTACATTCATTCTTACCATACTCTCTCACACCTTTAATTATTATGTTTGTTGCTTTGTCTTGTCTTTCTTTGGTTTCCTTTCCTTGTTTGTTGTCTCCTTGGTTGCTTGCTTCTTTTTCATTTTCTATATTAGCAGGCTTGCTAATAACTTGTGCCCACGTTCTGAAAGTTTTGGTGGAACCTCCATTTTCTACTTCTCTTACTTTCATTCCCTGTTTATTTGTTTATTCATTTGATTTCCCTTCAACAATGGATGTTTTATGATTCAACACCCCTCTCTCCTCCTCTGCTGATTCTTTCATTCTTTGCCAGTTTGCCTTCATATCTTGCCACTCATTCTTGCCTACCATAATAGCTTCTTGCAACAATTTCGCTTGACCTTTTAAAACCTTGTCGCATTCTGCTAGACATTGATTTTCTACTGTTAACATATGGATTTTAAGGTCCCTCTCCTGCTCTTTGACTTCCAAAACCTCCAATCTCCTCTTGGCATTGAGTATCTCTTGTACATATAGGTCAGATGACCAGGTGAGAGGTGTGGATGTGGGACTGTATAGGGCAGGATCAGTGTTGTTTTTACCCATGTTTCTACCACATCCTTGCCATAAATACTTGTTTGTATGTTTGTTATTCTTCCTTTGAAGTTGTGTTCTCCTTGTCTCCTCCCACTTCAGACAAGCATCTCTCCATTTTAAAATACACCGAAACTGCTTAGCATTAACCCAAACCCACTTCCCTGTTTTACTGGAGGAAGCAATTTTCACTTGACCTAAGTTGTTAGTTATGGGTGATGCCAAGTGTGTTTCCATTGCTTATAGGAGACAAGAAAAAAAAGGTGGGGGACAGAGCAGAACCGAATACCTAGGACCAAGAGAGACTTGTCGTTTTTCTCTTGTGTCTTTTATTTGGGTCACTTTCTCCTTTATCTGCGAGCTACACCTGTCAACTACCATTTCCTACCTGCCTGAATCCGCTGCCTACCTACACCCGCTGCTGCCTTCCTGCCTGAATCCGCTGCCTGCCTGCCTGTGTTTCCTGAATCTGATTCCTTTACCGGCGAGCTAATCCGCTGCTGCTGCCTGCTATGGTTGGGGGGTTTCTCATTTCCAGCACATGTGGAATTTGGTAAGAATTTGGTAGATGAAATAGAGTGAAGAGTACAAACAATTACTTGAGATTAGCTGGAAATTGTAGAGTACCGCACATCATCAATGCACATGGGTTGACTCCTGAAAAATTCCGTTGGCGTTGCTGTAAAGATTCAAACCCCCACCTTTTACCGATTTGAAATAGATCATGGGATCAAAGATCAGGGACCCTCATTCGAAGCGCGGATTGGCTAGTACATTTTGACGCCTTCTTTGCATAAACAGTCCCGCTTTAGTGGGGTAACAGTCCGAATACAACAACACAGAGAGTTCATCAATTTCAACCTGCAATAACTGACAGAGAATTATAACCATGATATTTATTTGGAATAGAAATGCCATGATTTTAGCTAAAAGATTGATTGGTAAAACTATCATGAATCTCTTATGTATAACTCAAAACCATTATAAGAGAAAATTGTTTTGGTGCAATTGAATTGGGAAGATCTTAGTATTAAATGACTTAGATTAAGTTAAATAAATATCGCCAAGGATAACTCAAAATATAAGGAATTCTCCAGCAAGTTGCTACTCAATAAGCTGAAATCATTGAAGATTACAGAGTAGGGTAAATGGTTACTCAGGAATTTTGACATGATTAGTAGCTATTTCATTTGCTTGCTTAAAAGAACTTTACTACTCGGCAATTGGCAATTGAATTTACCAGTTCTATGAGCATTATGCCAATAAAATCATTTAGTTCGAGTTGGGTATCGATGTTATCACCAAGAAGATTTTTACCAGTAAGTACCAATTTACCGATCATGACAAATCGGTGGTGTGAAAGGAGAATTTTTATGTTTTTCTTGTTATTTATCATTTATGATATTTTTTAATATCTGGCAAGGAAATATTTTATCTATCACACCATATTCGGCAAGAATCTTTTCATTTTCCCTTTTTATTTTTTGCAGGTTCAATAGGGAGGATGGATGAAGTGCAATGACATTTTTTAGAAGAGGCCAGAGATCAAGGGTAGCTGGAGATTGAGGATGCGATGCCTGATATCGGGGCGTTTTCCCCAAATTGTTTTCAGCGACTTGAAGAGACCCGATTTCCTATATAAGCAGCAGCAAATTTAGCTGTCAGAGGGGGAGGGGGGCGTGCAGAGCTTAAAGATTTTTCTTTTGGAGTTTCTGGAAACGCTGCTACTTGGACAGAATTGGGAGCGCTCGACAGTGCCTGCACAAATTTTTCTTTCAAATCTAATGAGACGTTGCCACGAGGGAGACTTTTGGAAGGGGAAAGATTTGGACAAGAGACTAAAGATACCTCTGTTTCTGTTTACTCATGGTTTATGTAATTTCTTACAAAACTTGATTTAATACAATATTGATATCATTTCACATCTCTTGTTATTGATTTGGTTAAATTTCTTTAACAGATTACGATTTTTCCTATTTCTGATGGATCGATATCGTTGTTAGTCCTTTGCAATTGATAAATGCATTAATTTATAACTTTGGTTTATCTCTGTCACTGATTCATGTATTGATAACATTTTAAATAATTTCTTCTTTTAAAAGTATATATCTATTTCTGCAAGTGATTGAACAGTGAAACTTCATAACAAACATGTTGGTTTTTCAATTAACATGCATACATGCAGGTTAACCTTGAACGATACAATCTTAAGTTGTTGTCTATTGATTTTCATTAATTGATTGTGAGTTAAGTGATAAGTTAATAATCTCATTTATATTTCTATTAATTTGATGAAAATACTTGTCTATCTTACATCTCAGGTTTATCTGTAAATCAATTCAACATCCTCTTTGAATAGCTTAGATTTAGATCAGATTTTCTTTCATAGTTAGATTTTAGTTTCTTTTCTTCGCATCACCCATCCTGTTTTTCAATCTGGGAAATAGATCCTTTTAAGGATCAAACCCACAAGAGCCAGTGGAGGCCAGTAATATCCGTGGGAGATCACTACACCAAACAGGCTAGGGATAGGACTGTCCCTGTGTAGGACCTTTCGAAGCCCTTCAGTCTGGGTTTTCCCCCTCTGTTGCAAGCCTTGAAACCCATTCTAGCAACATACCCAACCGAGGCTTCAACAAGTCTGAATCTCCCCTGTCTTTTTGTCTTGGACCACCATAGGGATAATCCATTTGGATACTTCAACTGGAAAAATGATGAATGCATCCAATATGTGGTCTAACTCCTTGTGCACCTTCTCTCTATATATAAGGTTTAAGCTATATGGTCTCTTCCTTATTGGCTTGGCTACTTCCTTGAGTTCAAATTTAATTTCCCCCAAGGAACCTCCTATCCCCTTCAATTCAAAAAACTACGTGGGAAGAGGTTTTTGTATTCCTTTAATAGGTCCACTATATGGGTGACTATACCCATGTCCTAGTCATTTCCTATAATTTCCATCTTGGGTGCTTCCTTAGTTCCAATATTGTATTTCTTTGTCTTTATACGTTCTTTTAACTTTGGTGCAGTACTAGTGGACGACTCATCCTACAACGTGCACTCCCCGATAGTCTCACTAATTTGTATATTGAGTGAGTTTTCTTATACATCCATTTCCATAACGCCTACTTTCCATATGATATGCATAAACTGGCTTCTACGTCACATCTTAATTTGGTCTTTCCCCAAAGATGAAATGCTTCATCCAATGGAGAATTTTATCCATGTTAGGATCTATGGTGCTAATTCTAAATGTGGCACCAAATTGGGTTGATATCTTCTCCCAATTTCTTGTTTGTCTTCTTTGTTCTCACTGTATATACTAGCTACGCGGTACCATGTCCAGAGTATGGGAGAATCAATGTACCCATTGGTTGTGCAGAAATATTTTCATCGTCCATGTCTATTGACAAAATTGAATATGGTCCTTGGGATCCTCAATCCCCTTGAATTTGTTCAGAAGTTCCAAGTCCATACTAGGATGGATCTTCACATCAATGTGTGTTTTTATTTCTTCCTAGTGAGTCAATTCCTCCATACGAGTCACCCACCAGCGCGTAGGTGTCCCATGGGTTACCGCATCCATTACCTTTACTTGATATCCCTTTGAGACTCATGCCTCAATTTTCTCTAGAAAGGAGTCAACCCTTTATATCCCATCGAACTTCAATGGGTCATGCATCTCTAACCCAATCCAACGCACTGACTTTTTAACTAATGCAAATCTTCTTGAAGACGCTTCATATAACTAATTTTGATATCGATCTAACACATCTTGTGAATCTGTGCCAAATGAGCATACATTGCATCAATTTATCTCCTCATCCTTAGTGGGATTCACATAATCCTCCTTCCCCTAGTCACATTATAGATGTTTTAAATATCAATACTACTCATGTCATTTATGACTGGATTTGTGTATTTTTATCCCTTTGCAACATCCAAAGGAGCCACCACCTACAACTACTCAGATTTAAAGAACATTGTGTGCCTCTGTTTTAAATTCAGAATGGCATTGTTGTCAATTGCCTAGTTGATTCCCAACAACACTGGGTTAGGATTGGTGTCTTCTATGATTTTGATGACTTCAAAATACTCCACTTTATTCAATCCATCAATGTTTACTTATACATTATTCAACCTTCCAATAGTGTATATCTTGTACTGGTTAGCCAACCAAAGTTGTAGAGGAAACCATACCATCTTGGGTTTCCCCATTAACTCCCATGATTTCATGGGAATGATGTTGACGTCTTACCCTAGTTTGAGCATCGCATCCTTCATCTCATATCCTCCTAGATCAAGAGATAGATTGAACACTTTCCCAATTCTCCTTTTCTTTCCCACCCTACGCACATTACTCTAGTGAAGTGGTCCATAAATGGGTTCCTCCATTTCACTCATCATTACAACTTTTCTAATCATGTTGGTTAATTTGTTGGTAGCTTTATAATCATTCAAGATGTTAAGACAACTTTGTAGAAAACTACTTACTTGGCTTTAGAGTCATTAATTGGTAACTTCTTGTGCTTCTCTTCCTCTTCTTGCCACAATCCTTTGTTGATCCTCATTATTCCTATGACGTAACAGTTCTTTTTCATGAATCCTCCTCCTTCAGTCCTCATCCTCACGCAGCCGATGCAATTGGTATCCATGCATAACATTACTTGGAATAGGTCCTCTTCACAATGGAGACCCTGTTCCATCACCTTTTGGGCTTCGCACGAAAACGGTCACTGGTGCGCAACTCCAAACTTGGATATAGGATACACAACCTTCCTTATCATTTGTTGAACTAGTATTTTTGTACTACACTCTCCAAAACTTTCCTTACATGTTTTAACACCTCCACTATTCACTATGTTGACATGAGACGAGCCTCACTTGCCATTATCCTCCCTAGGTTCAGCGGTCACCATGTTATAATGACCCTTTTTTACTTCCCACTTAGCAACCAAGTCTAAGTAGTCTTTTGTCAAATGTTTTTTGTACTATGACAATATGCATTATTCAATTAACCAATGATTTAACCAATCATTTCATTTCATAGATAACTTTCTAATTTTCAATAAAGCCAATCATTCTCCATTGTAGCCATTATTCATTTGATTTGAGTTATTAACATACTAACTTCTTAATTTCCTACTGATTTTATGGTTTCGTAGATACGTTTCTAATTTTCAATAAGGTCATATGTTAGTCATTCTCCATTATGTAATAGTTGTTGGACACACCGAGCACGCTGAGAGGGGGGTGAACAGTGTGTATAGCTTTTGTTATTTTTTCAACGTTAGCCATCATCGGTAGCTCATTCAATATTATGCAGAATACGTTATTATCATTATATCAAGAATTAAAGATCATCATCACATATCATCGTATCATCATTACATAAGAATCATAGCAAAACACAGTACACAAGATTTTTACGTGGAAACCCAAGTCCTGAGGGAAAAGCCACAGAAACCTTATAATAATAGTTTTCCAACAACAACTAGAAGAAGACAACAACCCCCTTATTACAATGACTTCAATTCTCCAGCTACAACTGGAAGGAGGCTACAACCCCCTGATTTACAAACTACAACCTGAACGAAGCTCTAACTCCCTAGTTCTTCGGCTACAACCGGAAGGAGGATACAACCCCCTTTAATTGCCTCGTGCTGCTACCTTGATATGAAAAATAAAAACTGCTAAACCATGATCACACTGTTTCTATTGACCTGTTAATCAACACATTTACTACACTGCACAATTTGTACCACACTGCACAACCATTCCTCATCTAATCATGACTCATTAACTGATCATTATCCATTGTATCATATTGTTCATCAACCTGTACAATCAACCTGTCAAACAAGTTGTACCAATCAATATGTTGATCACATCATCTGATTCATTCCATCCGAGTCTACACACCAAACTCAATCTACCTGGGTCAAACCAACTACTCAAACAACTCAACCAATCTGAGTCAAACCAACTGCACATAAGGCAACCTGTGCCAATCTTGCTCAATTGAACCAACTTGTACCAAGTTGCTTGTGTCCTTGTGCCAAATCAATCATATACTTGTGTTAATCTAATCAAGTGCTCTGATAGTCAACCAACCCTTCTTATTTGTCCTAGTTCATCAAGAAACACATTTGAGCAACCAAGAGACTTCGCATATGGTCAACCAAACTTTGTCCAATCACACTCAACTCAATGACCCCACAACCAACCTCAATCACAGTCAAAGAAGACTTGACAGTTAAACATGACAAACATCAACCAACTAACCTCAGCCAAAAAGATAAAATACTTAACCAACTATGTCAAACTCACTCAATCTCATAAACTCTTAGACACAAAATGATTTTTCACTCCACTCAAATCAAACAAATATCAAGCAAATAGTCGCTTACAATACTGTCAAAGGTTGTCATTAACAGTCAATAATAGTCCAGCTCCACTTAGTACAATGATCAATACTTGTGAAAATAGTTTTAAAATAAAACACTTAGGTTGATCAAAGAATCACTCACAAGATCTATTACTTTCATATCAACTTCTCATTCAATACTACATTATACAACAGTCAAGATAAACACCAAGATCTATGCCAACTGTTAGCACTCAGAATGTACCCAGGTTGTAAAAGGTACACCCCGAGGTAACAGCAAAACCACTTTAGGAGGAAATTGGTATTTTCTTCCAGAGAGGG
>LPNX011107156.1:94927-174232 GCA_001517045.1 Pseudotsuga menziesii
CGAATGATAACCTTGCTCCCTAGGGATAGATTTAGGTAGTTAGTTTATTTACTTGATGTACGTGATTTAAATGCTTGCGCGCCTTAAAACGAGAGGTAAGAACCTGCGCATCACATTGTGACGGCTCCTCGCATTCTGATCACCTTGCATTTAGTTAGGCACTTGCATTGCATTTTTTAAGTCAAAAATTACAAAAACTCGGTGGACCGAGCCGCAACCGGTAAAACCCTTTGTTTTTGTTACCTTGACCTACGGTAGCCGGACCGCAAACCGGATGGATTCCCTACACCAAACAGTTAACAGGCTAGTTGGGAACGTTGATTGGGGAGAATCCCTTACTGTTGTCGCATGTGATTAATCAGACCTCAACAGTTTTGGCGCTAGAAGGAGGGCCACCAGTGCATGGCTGGCCGAGGAAACCCGTTTTCCCGAGAATTTTCCACAGGTAACAGTTCCGAAAGAAGTGGGTTCCATAATCCAACCCCGGAGGAAAACAGAGAACATCTATATGCTGTTGGTAACGAAGTGGTTAACAACCTAAGAAGACACACCCGGGCATATGTAAAGAAGCTTGGAGGGTTGCCAATTATCCCTGACTTACCTAGAAGAGAATACAAGAAGAAAGACTGTTCTATAGCAGAAGATTCAGTGTTGGTTGGAGACTGGGAAGAACTGGTAGAGACTGCTCTGCAGGAGGTTGAATTACCTTTGAACCAAGAAGGTCCAGATACCCCTTACAGTGCTCCTACTCAAACTCCTGTTGGTTCACCCCCTCACTCTCCACCCCGACTCATGGCTGGCGTGAATGCAAACCAAACCCCCAACCCACCAAATCCACTGCCTGCATGGAGAGCCAGATCACCTCTAAATCTAACACCTCCATTACATGACTTACCCCAGTCCTTCGAAAAATTGCTGCCTAAATTTGACCCCAATGAGAAGATCCTAGTGGATGATCATCTGCAGAGTTTCTACTTGGCAATAGAAGGTTTAAGGGCTGGGGAGCATGAAGATGTAGTATGTCGACTTTTCCCGCATACGCTTAAAGGAGCTGCAGCTTCATGGTATTTTCGGTTGCCTGCTAACTCGATTCCGGACTGGAACACCTTTGAGAGGATTTTTAGAAGTAAGTATGCGACCCAAAAGACTCATGCTGCCCTTATGAAAGGACTATGTGCATTGAAGAAAGAGAAAAAGGAAAAAGTGCACAGTTTCACACAAAGGTTTGCAGCATATCTTAAGAACTTCTCTGAAACAGATAAGCCTTCAGACAAAGTACTGATTGAGTACTATACTTCAGCTTTGGGACCTGATTTGGCCATGTTTGCGAAGGGTAGGGCCAAGCCTACTCTGACAGAGACCTATGAAGAGGCAGAAGTGGTGGAAGCGGAAAGAGAAAGTATTGAGGATTATCCAGAACAATTAGGGGAGAAAGGTGCGGGGAGAAAAGCCTTATTGTTCGCTAAGCCTAAGGAAGAAAAGTCGCCAGATCTGGAAAATATGGCCAAGATGATGTAGAAGCTTTCCAATAAGATCATAGATATGGAAAAAGAAAAGGAGGTACAAAGGTTTTATAAGCCATATTATAAGAAAAGAGAGGATAAGGAGCATTCTAATCCTCCTCCTCACAATGCTGCGTCCATGAATCTAACAGAGGTCGGCATGGATAATTTCTGCACTTTCCACCAATAGCCACACTCTGAAAAGAATTGTCCACAATGGATAAACTCTATGATGCTAGCGATGAATCAACTACTGGATTCCAGGTTAACAGAAGAGGGAGATGAAAAAAGAAAAGAAAATTCCGCCTCTACGTCTAATGAAGATCAGGAAAAGGAGACCTTGGCATTATGGAATTAAGTCTCATTATTTGATGCTGAAGAAGGAAACACTCAGGGATGCCAGGGCGTTATGGAGACCAACGTGGCCACAAGAAGCCAAGGAGCAGTTAAGGACAACAGTCTTATTCTTCCAAAGATCAGAAGGCTGCATAGAAATGTTAAGAAGAAGTTTCAAAATAAAGCCTTGACTGATAAGATTCCAGAATTCACGATTACCAGCCAAATTCCTAGACAGGATGATACAACAGCCAAGCCAAGTGAAGGAAATGCTCACGAACTACATCCAATTAGACAGCCGATGAATTATGACATTGTGGAGGATTTGAA
The DNA here is from genome assembly GCA_001517045.1 of Pseudotsuga menziesii. NCBI lineage: Eukaryota > Viridiplantae > Streptophyta > Pinopsida > Pinales > Pinaceae > Pseudotsuga > Pseudotsuga menziesii. The sequence goes on from LPNX011107156.1 coordinate 97,096, forward strand.
AAAGGTAAAAGCGAATGTTCCACTATTCGAAATGTGCAAAGTGCCGCATCAAAAAGAGAGATTGTTGAAAGCACTCAAAGCATCAGATGACAAGCTGCCCGCTGACAATCAACCTCAGGACGAAGAAGAAATTGGAGAAACCAACGTTGGAGGTGAGTCTAAAGCTAAGCATCTACCTTTCCTCCTAACGTTTGAAATTTTTAATCATAACGTGCACAATTGTCTGGTAGATTCGGGGGCGTCCATTAATGTCATGCCCATATCAGTATGTAAGAAGATAAATGGGTAGCCAAAGCCGACCACTTGGAGGGTGGTTCAGTTGGATAGGACAAACGTTAATGTAATTGGTGACATGAAAGACGTCCTAATCCCTCTGGCATCCAATGACAAAGTATGCCAAGTTATTAACATCATAGTGGCTGATATACCAGACGCTTACGGTTTGGTCCTGAGTAGAGACTGGTCAGCCAAATTAAATGGATATTTCGCTTCAGATTGGTCGCACCTGTGGTTGCTATACAAGGGGAGTCCAAACTAGATCAAGATTCTAAGAGAACCCCACATGAAGTACAATGTTACCCAACTGGATGAGAAGAATATACCTGTGGATTCTGTATTGGGAAATTATTTTCTTGAGTTGGAACCAGGGAATTATCAAGTGGAAGAAGCCGGCAACCCATCTGATACCCAGCCTGATCTCCTTCGATTCTCGCAGGCTGGCGAAATTGACTGTAAAATAGTAGACTTAGCAGTAGGAGTAGATTCATTTTCGGTAGTTAATGATGTTTGGACTTTATTTTTCGATGGCTCTAAGACATTAGAAGGGTCAGGGACCGGCTGTGTCCTAATTGACCCATAGAAGAATAAACAGTTCATTTCATGTAGATTAGAGTTTGAATGTACTAATAATACAGCTGAGTATGAAGCACTGGTGCAGGGACTCAAGAAAGCGATTCACTTGAAGGTAAGTAATTTAAAAGTTTTTGGGGATTCTGAAATTATTGTGAAACAAATCCGGAATCAAATCCACTGTGTTTCTCCTCACTTAAAAGCTTACCAGAATGAGGTATGGGACCTTCTTAAATGTTTTAATGCATTCAACATTATTTCAATCCCAAGAATTAAAAACGCGGCAGCTGACTTATTAGCTACTTCAGCTGCTAGGCTTGTACCCTCAAATAATCGATGTACTGTTGAATTGCTTTTCAGGCCTTCAGTACCTGATATGATTACCAACCTGTGTGTGTTCGATGATGACCAGCAAATTATAGAATGTTTAACAAATGACGAGGTATTCAAAGGAGCGATTATTGATGATGAAGAACACCAGTTCGAGATGAAATTTGATAATTTCATCCCTAAAGGGGTCAGAACGTTGGAAAAGATGTTTGACTTGAATGAAAAGTTTAGGAGACCCGCCAACGTGAAGACTCACAGCTCAACTCTACAGTTCGAGCTGATAAATTTGGGGACTGAAACGGCACCTAAGTTCGTGAATCTCGGCAAATGTTGTTTGCCGACAGAAAGAGACAAGTTCATCAGTCTATTTAAACAATACAAAGATGTCTTTGCCTGGACGTACCAAGAGTTAAAGACATACGATACCAGCGTCATCAAGCACGTTGTTCCCATCAAGGTGGGAGTCAAGCCATATCAGCAGCCCTTGAGGAAAATGCATCCAAAACTGGAACCACTGATTCAGAGTGAGGTAAAGAAATTGTTGGATGCTAGAATCATTTTTAAAGTCAGACACTTTGAGTGGGTATCAAATCTAGTACTGGTCAGAAAGAAGTCAGGAGAAATCAAACTGTGTGTGGATTTCAGGAACTTAAACCGCGCATCGGATAAAGATAACTATCATGTGCCACCCATGGAGCAGCTGCTACAAATGGTTTCAGGTTTTGAACTGTTTTCATTATTAGACGGGTTCTCTGGCTACAATCAAGTGTTGGTCGCCGAAGAAGACAGATTAAAGACAACGTTCAGGACAAAATGGGGAACTTTTGCCTATAGAAGGATGCCCTTTGGACTGATTAATGTTGGAGCGACATTTCAGAGACCTATGGACATAGCTTTTCGCGGACTAATTGGACGAAGCGCTGTGGTGTACCTTGATGACATTACAATATTCTCGAAGAAAAGAGGAGAGCACGCTTTTCACCTAAAGCAAATTTTCGAACGCTGTCGGAAATATGGCATCTCCCTCAATCCCAAGAAGTGCGTGTTCGTCGTCATTGAGGGCAAGTTACTGGGGCACATAGTTTCAAAGAAGGGTATATCTATAGACCCAGAAAGAATTAAGGCCATTGAACAAATTCCCATGCCCCATAATAAAAAAGGAATGCAATCGTTTATGGGAACCATAAATTTTGTACGAAGGTTTGTGCCTGATTTCGCTCAGACTGTCAAACCACTACAGCAGATGGTCAAACAAAATGCACAATTTAAGTGGATTGATATTGAGAAGGACGCTTTCAGCAAAATTAAAACTATTGTTGCACACGCTCCCTCCTTGAAAAGCCCCGACTTTGATAAAGACTTTATTATGTATACATTTGCATCTGATGATTCGCTGGCAGCTGTACTCACGCAAAGGGAAGATGGGGGGGATGAATTCCCAATCGCCTTTATGAGTACTGGTCTGTAGGGGGTTGAGTTAAATTACCCGGCCATTGATAAGCAAGCTTATGCAGTGTTTAAGGCAGTGAAGCAATTTAGGCCTTATATATTAAAGAATCGAACCAAGGTAATAGTCCCCTACCCAGCTGTAAGATCCCTTCTCATACAGAAAGAGTTAGGAGAAAGGAGGGGCAACTGGGTAACAACTCTTCAAGAGTACGACCTTGAATTCAAGCCAGCCTCTATAGTCAAAGGTCAAGGGTTATGCAAATTGATGACTAAAAGTGGGAACAATGAAGAACAAGCCTGGGAAGATGATGCCGAATTACAGGTAATGGATGTATGCCCTTTGTTTACCGCTCCCGAGTCTTGGTATAGAGACCTTGTACATTACTTACAATTAGGGCTGCTGCCAGAGCATTGGAATTCCAAGCAAAGAAGGGCGTTGCGTCTTAAATCAGCCTCCTATCAACTTGTTGAAGGAATACTTTTCAGGAAAAACTACGATGGAGTCCTTCTGAGATGCTTGGAGAAAGAAGATGCTAAGAAAGTAATGTCAAAATTACATGACGGTCCTGCTGGAGGACATTATTCAGGAGACACTACAGCCCACAAAATCCTCAGAGCCGGTTACTATTGGCCTACACTCTTCAAGGATGCACATGCACATGTCAGGAAATATGATATTTGCCAAAGGTGTGGTGGGAGACAGCCTAAAGCAGCAGCACCTCTAAAGCCGGTGGTGATTACGGAACCATTCGAGCAATGGGGGCTAGATATTATTGGAGAAATAAAACCAAATTCCTCTCTGCAGCACAAGTACATTCTGACCGCTACTGATTATTTCACGCGCTAGGTCGAAGCTGTCCCGTTGCGCAAGATAAATGAGGACGAAGTCATCAGCTTTCTGCAAGATCATATCATGACCAGGTTTGGAGTTCCAATTTCGTTAGTTTTTGATAATGCTAAATACTTTTCGTCAATTAAGTTAACTGCTTTTGCTCATGATAAAGGAATGAAATTGCATTATTCTGCTAATTACTATCCACAAGGAAATGGCCTAGCTGAATCCTCTAATAAAAACCTCATTAGAATTCTGAAGAAGACTGTAATAGAAAACCAGAGGAGTTGGCACTCAGCCTTACCAAATGCCCTTTGGGCTGATAGAGTCACCCCCAAGTCTGCAATTGGAGTGTCCCCATATACCCTTGTCTACGGTAAAAAGTCCATCCTTCCTCCCAATATCATGCTACCATCTTCCATTCTAGCTCAGGAGTCTATGGGGTTGGATGATGAAGTTTTACAAATAAGAATATATAATCTCCTGAAAGCTGAAGAAGCCAGGTCAAAAGCCAAAGAACGCTTTAAGCAGCAACAAGAGTCAGTTAAGAGATGCTTTGACAAGCATAAAGCTGGGACAAAAGACTTTGAAGTGGGAGACTTAGTCCTCAAGTGGGACCACCCCCATGATGAGAAAGGAAAGCATACCAAATTCCAGCAGTTGTGGGTAGGCCCTTTTCAGATTGCAGCCAAGCTTGGTCCTTCTACCTACAAGTTGCAAGATCTGCAGGGGTGGGAGGAGAACCTACCAGTGAATAGTTTGGTTCTCAAACCTTATTTTTCCTGAGTCTGTCTGATTTTTTCTGTCTTGTACATAAATAATCCGCCCGGCTGTCTTTTGAGTCATGTTTCTAGTTTGCTTTTGTTGATTTCGTTTTAGCTTGTTTCGTTGATTTCAATAAAGGGAGCAAACCTGCGGTTGCATGGAATACATCCGAAATTTTTTGGGTTTGATAAACGTTTTGGTGTCAAACTGTGTATTGCTAATTTATATGAAAGAATTTCTTCCAGTATAGCAGTTTTCTCGAAGAACTCTGTGTGCATTGAAGTCCTGCTTAACCCCTGTGAAATAAACCAGATTCGAGGAGTCTGGGGTACTATGTCGAGGCTCCATCCACGTCACATTTAAAATGTTCTAAGGAGCAACAGCAAAGGACCCATGGAAAGGAGCAAAGTGAGCAGTGTATTAAATATAAATGATCCCATGCCAAGAAACGAATGCCAAAAGGCAAATAAAGAGTAAAAAACTCCTATGAAAGCATCATAAATCAAAGCAGGAGCTGAATCAAAAGTACTGAATTGCCAAAAGATCCTCTTCGTCTGTGAGCTGAAACTTGAAGTACACCACTCACACAAAAGGACACTATGGGAAAGAGGATCCTGAATCAAAATTCAGTAAGAAGGGCATGTGAGCAAACTTATATGAAATAGGACAAAGGTCCGAAAGCACAAGAAAAGTGTGAAAATGGCATGGGAATGAGGAACAAACGAATTTTTCTGTTTACCATATGCTCCAATCCTGTGGTGTCCAAAGCTTTTAGCCACCTGAAGACAAAGGTAATAATGAAATTCATCCTCCGGCCTTAGCATAGTTATCTGGACTTGACGATTCTGGTTTCCACTCTCCCTAATTGGACTGTCATCAATGATTAAGGGTACACACTCTGGTCATTTGAGAAATCCATATTGCTAGAAGAATTCAATATGATGCTTTTGCTGTTAAATAGTCTGTCACTCAAAGGTTAATCGCCCACAGATCTGGGTTCACCAGGTAATCGCCAATTGTTGCTGCTGCAACTTTTCTCCCCAAATCTCTTAAAATTTGGGGCCCCTCCTTTCCATTTAAAGCTGCTCTGATTTCGTTTGATCCATGAAGAATCGAATGTGGCCTGCTAGCCAGAAACCCGTCTGATCGATTGCCCATTGTCTCTGAGGTGAGTCAGCTGGACCGTCGATGTTTTGAGTTTTCCATTACTTAGATTTTTCAGGCGTCTTTTATGTTGAATCGAGGGCTGTAATCTTTGTCTCGTCCACCGTTGCGGTTCTCAGAGCGTTTTAGCTTCCGAAGTGTGAACCGATCCGCTCCCCGATGTCCATCGCGTGACTATATCTTTTCTTCATCCGCCGTTGCGGCCAGGGAATCCATTTCGCTTCCAACGTCAAAGACTTCCGACTTCCGACTTAAGTTTTCCCGCCCTTTCCGTCGCATGCCTGAAGTCTTTTCCCATCCGTCGTTGCGGCCGGGAAAGTGGTTTAGCGTCCGATGCCCAAACCTTGCCTACTGCCGATTTATAACCTTCCCGCCCAAGGCTTATTCGAGACTATCACCTGGCTATTTTCTTGTTGGTTGACCGTTCCGAGCAGATGATTTTAATGTTTAAAATCTCATTTCAACGAATGATGCGCTGAAGTTGTTTTGCAGGAGGAATTCGACAAACTACTGAGGCGACCCGGAGTGAAGGCTTAGCTTGGTCAGATCGAAACCGGCAGGGTCACAAGGAGGACAAAGCGGAGAAAAGGACAACACAAGAAAACGATAGAGGCACAAACTAAGAAGACCTGTCGATTACTGATGGGGAGATGAACGCACACAGAAGATAATTGGGAAGACAAAACAGCCAGAAGAGGAAGCTGAAAGGTTGGGAGAGACTGGAAAGTCGCACGCTGGGGAATCCCAAACGATGGGGGGTGTAGTTTAAATATGGGGAAGTAGGAATGAGAAAAGGGCTTTTTCCCTGGAAAATTTTGTAAATGTTTACTTGTAAGAGGAACTACTTCGTTTTGCAAAGGAAACTGCAATTTTTCCTGCTGGAGAGAGTGAAATGTGGAATGTATCAATGCGACTCAATGAATAATGTTGAAGAGGAACTATTTCGTTTTCAGCTATGTTTCATTTACTGTGAGAGTATTTAATTTCCTGAACCTATGTTCTTGTTAAATGTTCTTCAGTATCTTTAGGATTTCTTCCACTGTGAGTAATAAATGTTGCTCATAAAAATAATCGGCTATCTGGTTGTTTAAACATCTGTAATTGTTCATGTGTTTTGAATGAAGTATCAGCTGTCTGTAACTGTTCATAATGCATGTACGGAATGATTACTCACTAATGAATGATAACCTTGCTCCCTAGGGATAGATTTAGGTAGTTAGTTTATTTACTTTTAAATGCTTGCGCGCCTTAAGATGAGAGGTAAGAACCTGCACATCACATTGTGACGGCTCCTCGCATTCTGATCACCTTGCATTTAGTTAGGCACTTGCATTGCATTTTTTAAGTCAAAAATTACAAAAACTCGGTGGACCGGGCCGCAACCGGTAAAACCCTTTGTTTTTGTTACCTTGACCTACGGTAGCCGGACCACAAACCGGACGGATTCCCTACACCAAACAGTCAACGGGCTAGTTGGGAACGTTGATTGGGGAGAATCCTTTACTGTTGTCGCCTGCGATTAATCATGCCTCAACAGGCTCTCAAGACCAACCGCGAAACTGAGCCAAATTCAGTTCTAAAAATCGGGAATCAAACCCACACACATAAAATCCTAATAGATTCTGATCTGGCAGATTCGCCATGATCACAAAACATAACAGGAAAGCACATTGGGATGCGCGTAATGGACAAAAATGGGAGAACCAAACACCTAGAACTCTTGCTCGCCTGATCGAAAACAATGGTTCAGAGCACCTCCAACGACGTGCAACGGTTTCATTCCTCCTTGCTTCTTCCACCTACAAATTTTTTCTAGACCGTTGATCCTTTAGCCGAAACAAGGATACGGAAGCACGTGTCTGAACCTGCACACTCTGTAAAATTCCACGGAGTTCTGGGAAATTAAACAAACAACACTTTGAACTAGCGGAATTTTTCTCAGTCGTATATCTCGATTAAGCTTTAATCTTGGTCGTCGAAACCTGCGGGGTCTACAAGATTCCACAAATTCGAAAAGTTCATTTCTCCTCGCATGTTGGATTAGCAGAACTATTCTCCACCGTAGATCTTCAACTCTGATTGATCTCGACTGTCCAACGGTGCGGCCTTATAAACCATCGTGCTCCGTGAACGACTTTCGTACCTCCAATCTTCGAGTGCAATATCCAATGGGGAGGGGACATGTCATTTACGCACAGGCCCTCCCCGACTTTGAGTGTGCAAGTTCACCCAGCGAAATCAATCTCCACCATAGATCTTGAACACCTTTTAATCTCACAATTGATCCGGCCTGTTATTTAAATTTCTTCTGAAAACATCAAATTTCTCTTAAAATGTACATCTATCCTTGGCGAAATCTCCTACAACCCTTGATTTCCGCAAGATTCATCCTGTACCGTTGATCTGGGATCAAAGTGGCAGAAAGCAGATTGCGGAAGGCAAGCTTCCAGCTTTCTCGAGGATCAATTTGATCTTTCCGCTTCCGCTTTATCCTTTCGGCCCTTTAGCTTTACACAGTGTTGATTTCCTTCGGATTCATCCTCAGTCATTGATCTAAGATCAAGCTGTGGGCTGCAGAAAGCAGAAGTGAGGATTTTTGCTTTCACGATGCTGAATTTGTCTTTCTGCTCCCTTACGGACCGTTGATCTTCAACGAAAGTTTTCGGGACCGTCGATTCTACGGATCGCGGAAGGCAAAAGTTCTAACTTTTTACGACCAAATTTTGTATCTTCCGCTTCCTGATTTCCTCCATTTTGCTTCCTGCTTTCCCCTAGACCGTTGATTTGTGCGAAAGCTTTCTGAACCGTTGGATCTCGGGCTACAGAAAGCGGAAGTCGGATTTACCATTTTTCACAACAGAGTCGTCTTTTCCGCTCTTTCGCTCCCAATTTTCCTTGGTGAAAATGATTTGTGGCCTTTGATCTTTCTTCGCTATGCGTCCAGGCCGTCCGTTCTGGTCAACTTTTAACTTTGCTCAGATTTTTCATAGTCAAACTCATTTCCAAGGTCGCGCCTAAAGGTTTTTTCAATGTTTTATTCACTCTCGACCAGGGACGGATCCTTCAGAACCTATTCAGCACTTACTCAAGTTATATAACATGAAAAAAAATTCACCTTACCCTTTCTTTTGCTGGTCTAAACCTTTGCAAGAAAATTAGAGCAGACGTCTATGTAAAAATCTTCAAAATTTAGCACAGGTGCTAACACATAGCATTGTCTCCACTCCATGGCTCTTAACATCTCCCCTCCCCCTTGAATATTTTTAAATAATTTTATATGTAATCATGAAAAGCTTGCAAGAGGTTTTTCATGTCCTTAGGGAGATTTTATGAGTTAGGAAGCCGTTTAAATGAATTGCAAATTTCCCCATATACTAGCAGCAGAATATTAATGACAACATAGAGACATTCACTAAAACCAGAAACTAAGTTCAAATTTGCAAGCAAAGAGAGATTGGAAACACTGCAGAAATGGCTATTCGTTACAATAATCCCAGTTTTATTCTAAAGCCAAAGTGCAATTTTTACAATGCCGGCCCAAAAAAACAATAATGCATATACAAGTTATAGGGAAGGGATGTAATCGTACATAACTAAGCATACTCACATGATCAGATTTATGGGAGCTTAAGGAATGCTGGTCTTCATCCACATAGTAAGGGATGGCCAATACATTGGTTTATGACTTATTGTCAACAAGGCCCATTTTATTATTCAAGGGTATTTATTTAGGCCCTATCGATAGTCTATTATATGTTAGTACTTTCCAAGAAGGGAGGGAGCAAACCTCTATAGGAGAAACTAGAAGGGCTTTTAAGAATGCAAAAGCAGATCGTCCTCACTGCATTTTATATAATCCATGTATGTATAGATTTTTTATTGATGTACAATTGGGAATTTCATCACTACCCCTATGAATGTAAACTTGTAGGCAGTTACATCCCTTGAAGGACTTGATTGTGATATACTGATGCTTTTCTGAATTGCGATAGCATGGCAGAGCTTTGGGTGACAAATACTTTACACATCACAATATTTAAAACCAATATTAGGGACATACATGAGTAATGTTTTAAGTTAATTTATATAGGGTTCAATAAATAATGAAAGAAGTGTTGTCAAAAAGGCTGCCAAGAACTAAAATCAAACTTTGAGAGTCCATCTTCAAACGGTATTTATTTGCTTTGGTTTCTGATCTCTTCTCCAATCAAATTCCCAATTCAATTTTTAGCATCTGTCTCTTTTGGTGGAGTTTTCCATCTCACCAGCAATGGCTTATTTTTCTTTTGCCAAAATTTTGCCAATGAATACCAGATGCCACCAATTGTATTAATCACTAGCCCAATTACATTCAAACCGTGCACCTCCACACCACCCAGCAAAACAAAACCCAATGTCTGCACATGGAAAATATCAACTTATTAAATAAAAATTTCAAGAATATCATGTGCACTGATTATATTACATTGATCTAACCATTTAAATACTTGATCCTCCTGCATACTTCTCTTTCGGTAGTTGTGTCTACAAAGATACCCCATGTATAAATGGCACACTAAAGGATCTATTGTGTGCATGTAACAATTTTAATAAAAAAATAAAAATGCCATTGCAAATAATACATGCTACAATCTTAGAAGTTAGAGATAAAATTAATCTCTCATGATTGTCACTTACTGTTGAACCAACTCCCTTTAGGACTCCAACAATTGTAGTAGTCAAGGCAGAGTTTACAATCGTACACAAAAACATGGTGAAGTTGAGGACGATGCCCATAATTAATGAAAGAATAAGAACCACGCAAAAAGTTAAGGATTCAAGCTGCAAGAAAAAAAATAGAAATAATTAGGACACAATTCTCTGATAACTCAGTATAAAGATCTATAGTTTGCACTCCTAAAATGTTCAAGTAAAATGATAGAGGAATCATAACTATCAAAGAATAAAAAAAATGGCTAACATATACAAACATATAGTGATATCCCCTCGAAAACTTTGAAAGAGCACAAGTAACATAATGTTGAACACAATTTTTGGCACAAAAATACATTGTTTTACTAACAGGTCAATTTTGGGGGGTTTTGAACCTCAAAAGCCCCAGGAAAACATATATTCCAGCCATGGGTATTCTTTGGCAGTTGCTAAAGAAAAAGTAGCCTTATTTTTAGCATACCGAGCAACTAAGCTATGATCAATATCTTAATAAATATTACAAAATCCTACCGTACACCTCAACTTTCCAAAAGCACTATAAATATATTTTTCAAGTTCCATAAACATCCTTAACAGAACTAGCATAGATACCACTCGTTCTCAGATTCTTTGAAACAACATAGATCTAAAATTTAAATAGATGAATGGATGTTTTACCAGAAAAATGTTTTTTATTGCAAACCTATGTTTCACAAGTTTCCAGAACATGGGTACAAGTGTCCCTAGAAGGTTTGCCCAGCTCTTTAGGAATGAGTGTCCCTAGAAGTTTCGCCCAAATTTGTAGGAAAAGGCAGGTTGGAAGCAGCAATAGTATATCTTAAAATTTATAAAAAATATATTAAAGATGGGAAAGCCTCATGCATTAGGGTGCTCTCTAATGCTCTTTAAAATATGTGACCACTAAAACCTACAAAGATTAATAAGGGCCTAACCGTAATATGCATAAAATTAGTATTAATATAAAACCAAATGTATAATATTAAATTATTAATACTATAAGGCTCAATGGGGTTGGATCCATTAGTGAGGAGAGCAGTTTTCTTACTAGTGAGTAAGTATCGATCCCCATGAGCGCATTTCCTAGAGCCAGGGAATCACCTTGAGGCAGTGCTCATATGTGTGGTCACAGCAGAGAGATTATATTAAATGATATCGTGACTTGTGCATGCATAAGTGGATCAAAGCCCAACCCCATGTCCTTCAATTATTTAAGCCTGGTGGGTTAAATCAATCAATTTGAACGCACTATTTCAAGGCAAAGTTCATCGTGAGGTCTCCAATTCTAGTCTAATAGAGTCTCGTTGGGTTAGCAACTACTATAGTGGCTGGTAGTTGAGTCATCCTCAATTACTAGGAAAGAGGGGGCGCTCCCACGAGGTTTTTCTTGAAAAAGAAAATATTAATATTATAACACAGAATTTGACCAAATAGTATAAGTGTTTTTTTTAGGTTTTTTTTCAATGCCTATAATAGTTGTATTTTATTATAAAAGGGTTTGAACATTAGACTAGAACGACAAGGAAAGGCCATATTAATGCAATACTTAAATGAATTTCAAAAACCCCTTGAACTCTTTAAAAACAGTAAAATGACATGGGGCCATGGACAACAAATCAAAATCAAAATATGATTAACAAAGGTATTCACTAGACTTTAGATGTGGCATCGTTAAAATGAAGGATCTCATACACATTTGGAAAACTAAATAACAACCATTAAACCTTTAAATAAATCACCCAACTAGGATTCAATAACTACAAAACACACATATATGCAAATTCATAAGGGTACATGGCATCTCTTGGCAGCAGATTGTTCCTTACACTCCTCAGCAAAATGTTGTGGTTGAGCAGAAGAACAGGGATATCATGGAAATGACCCATTCTATGTTTCACTCTCATGGCATCTCTTGGTAGCAGATTTTTCTTTATACTCCTCAGCATAATGATGTGGCTGAGCAGAAGAATAGGGCTATCATGGAAATGGCCTATTGTATGCTTCACTCTCAGAACATGAAGCTTTCCTTATGGGGTGATGCAGTTGTATATGCAACATTTATCATCAACCGCATAACTACTTATGTTGTCTCTAGTATGAGCCCTTATGAATACTTGCATGGAAAACACCCTATATTTCATGTTTCAAGATTTTTAAATTAGGTGCATGGGTCCACCCACCTAATGCAAGGTGCACTATATCACTTGTCCAATATACTCCTCATCAAAAGACCAATATCGATTACGCTGAATCCTTTTATGGGGGTATCTTCTTTATGACCCTATCACTGACTGTGTGATTGAACCATAGGTACCTTTTCGTGCTCTTCTTTTGGAGAATTGTCAAGGACTTATGGGCTAGAAGGAATGCTGGAGTTTTATACCTAGATTTTCCTCCTAAACTTGCCTCACCAATCTCTTCCTCAAGTTGGTTGTCACTGGGAGGCTCCTCCTCTGGTGTCTCAAGTGCTTTTAAAAGATTCTCCTTTTGCTGAGGTAAATTGCACATTTCAAACAATGATATATTTGCTTTAGCCTTTTTACTGTCTTCCACAACATCATATCCCATCTCATGTTCCTTGAGATTCTTCTTGACATTGTCAGTTTTAATTTCAGTAGGTTGTACAGGTGTATTGACTTTCTTAGGATCCTGGCTTGAAATGACAAATTCAGGTATTTTAACAGTTGAAGTGTTGTTCTTTATCTTCTTCATGTTTTGTTGAAGTTTCTTAATCTTTGGAAGTATTGAATTATCTTCTTTTAACGGATTCTAACTTCTTGTTGTTACATTAGTTTCTAGTGTTTCTTCTTTGTCAGGGAGGTCTTCATCTTCCATGTTAAACATAGAAACACAGTCCCATAAAACCAAGGTATCTTCCTCTTGTGTTTCTGTAGGTTCATGATCTTTCCCTTTCTCCTCCTTAGTTTCTGTCAGCTTGGAATCCAATAATTGGTTCATCACTAATGTCATAGAATTAATCCATTGTGGACAATTCTTCATAGAATGAGGTTGTTGATGGAACGTGCAAAAATTATCCATTCCTAGATCAGTCAAATTCATTGTTGAAGGGCTGTGTGGAGGAGGTTTAGGTTGACTGTGTTGTCCGCCGATTGCATACCAGCAGCAGAAATCTTCCGAAAGTTGTCTCCTCACTTAAGAAAGTGGGAGAGGTGTAACCTTGGGGGCAAGCACAGAGCTAGAAACTGTCACCTACTCCTAGCTCCTCCGTTTAGGCTAACTCCTAACGAAGCCAAAGGGGGTAGTCCCTACAAAAGAGTTTCTACGGCTCTTAAATTGTTAAAGTGTTTTAAAAGGTTGCGGATGCGGATGGGTGTTGTTTAGGATTTATGGTGATTAAATGTGTTTGTTTATTATGAACTTGACGCATTAGATAAAGCAATCCACGTTGCTATCAAGAGAATTAAAAGATGAACAATAATTCAAGACTTTATAAAGATGCATTCACAGATAGAAATTAAAATGTTCCAAAGACAAATGATCTAGATATAATAATTATGCAAAGATTAAAAGACCAGTGCCTTTATGGAGTCAGAGCTCTGCAATGCTTTAAGAAATAAACAGCGAGTCTTGAAATAAAGCTAGTGAATATTAAGTTGTGCAAGTAGTCTTGGTATATTTTAAATGTTTTTAAGTGGTCTTGCTTATAGTGTCAACGAAGGTTTGTCAAGAGCCGGGAGAATGTTCCAAGTTTAATCTGTTGAAGACATGACGGCCCGCCCAGTATCCCAGGCCGGTATTGCGAAGATTGACCAGCTAGCTAAGAATCTTAGACAGCGAAGAGTTATGGCACCTCTACTAAGAAGAACTTAGGAAATTATCTACAACGCCGGTGCGTTGGTTGTGGGGTTTAAATTTTATTATGTTTCTCTTGCAAGATTAAAAATCCAATGCCGTTTCTGGGTACTCTGATTTTAAAGTTGGTCAAAGCATACTCCAGCAAGGAGACAACGAAGTTGATTAATTATGGGGGAGTGAGTTGCAAATTTTAATTAAGTAGATTAATTAGAACTCTCCGACAAAGAGTGCTCTTGACCTTGTTTTATGACAAAGGTTCAAGAGACTTAATTAAACTAAATGCCTAATGCAAGGGAAAATGCAAACTAACTATGCTCTCCAATAGAGAGTGCTCTTGACTTGGGTTATTGCAAGTTCAAGAGACTTAGTTAATTAATTAATTAAAAAAAAGAAAGCTAAACTACCCAAGAGTCTCTTTCAAGCTTTTTAGGCCCTAATCAAGAAAGCATGGGGGTAAGTAAACAAAACCTTATGTTAGCAAAATAAATAAATAAAGAGACTTTTTACTTTTCTATTTTATGCAAGATAATTTAATCAGAAATAAACTATCTAACCTTTAGTAAAAGAAACAAAACTTTAACAAATTTGAACTATTCTATCATATTCTACCTTTAGCAAATTGTTAAATAAATATGCAAGCATGAAAAAGAGACGATACAAGCTTCCCCCAAATGGGGGAAGAGGGGTGTGGGAGCCGTAATCCCACTTGCTCTTTATTAATTTGTTTACAATGCTTGAAGTTTGGAGTCCTTTGTGATCTTGAGAATGTCTTCAAGGCAACCTGGAGAATGGGGATGAAAAAAGGGGAAAAAAATGTTTCTTGGAGCTTATATCTTTGATTTTTTGCCAGCATTCCCGCTTAACCTGCCATGAAAAGAGAAAAACCAGCGAGCTATTTTCCTGCAAAATGATGGATTAAACAATACAATACACTAACAAAATACACTTAGTACTTAAGCAAAGATAGGAACTTTATGCTACTTCAAGTACTAACTAGATCTAAGTAAAAATGCAAAAATTTTGACACTTCCTAGATCTAGAAATGAGAGCAAGTAAGATGCAAATGATTAGCTTTATAAATCAGAATTTTACCTGCAAACATAAAGTGGAGAAATTACGAAATTTTAATTTTAGGGTGAATAAAGAAGATAAAACCACTTGGATCTTGAATCCTTGAAACCACTTTGGATCCCAAATAGCATGCAGCTGCTAGAAACATACGCTGGGCTCCAAGAAAAGGAGATGCAACTTAGCTCAACCTTCTACTTAGTACGGTGAAGTGATCTGCAGACAAAAACTTATACACTTGCCAAAACGGGGGTTAAATCATGTATTGTTTACTAAACAAATCACAAAAGCATGAAATATAGCTGAATAAAACAATGCTCTTTAAGATTTCTGAAAGTAAATGGAATAAATAGGTAACTTGAAAGCTACAAATACCTTTTCTTACGTGCTTTTATAAGCCCTCTAAAGCATGTATTAATACCCACAAATTAGCAAAAGCAAAGAAATTGAAATAATATCACCTCATTAACTAGAACATATGCTTCCAAGATCTACACAGCATGAGCCTCCAAAGCCTTTCTTTATTAAAAAATAGGTTGCATAAGAGCAACAAGCATTACAATATTTCACCAAAGGTTCTCTACATCAATCATCCACACCTAATAGAGCTCAAAGAGCCTCTATTTATACAAAGAGAGAAGGCTAAAACCCTAAAACCAAACTAAGAGTAACACCGAAGTAATTGAATGAGCTCGGCATGATGATTTGGAGTTGAGCTGAGCTGCAACTGAGTTGTAACTAAGTTGCTGGAGTAATGAGGGGGGGTGAGGTGGCTCATCCTCCCTCGTAGTGATCACCCAACCAATAGATAACCCACACTTCAACCAAAAACGGATTTGACCAAAGAGGGCAAATTTCTGACTGATAGTTCAACTGCTACACTCCGATACTTGATCTGAAACTGACCGATATTGATTGGAATCATCATAAATGCTCCGTGCCATGTCATTTAGCTTTTTATTTTATTCAATTTGGTTAATTTTGGAGAGTTTTTTATTTTCTCCAAAATATTCATTTTTATTAATTAATCAATATTTTCCCCAAAACTGACTTTTTTTTAGAAAACATGAGTTATGTGGCCGAATGATCTTTTGAAACTTGGATCTGGCTGGCTGGCTGATCAAGAATGACTTTTGGCTTAAGGCCAGAGCCTTTAATCACTGAATTCGGGTTCTGGATGACCGACTTATTACAAATTGAATTTTTCCATTTAAATTATGGAAAATTTTAATTAAAAACTCTGGAAAAATTTAAAAATTAAAAAATAAATTTTTTGATGCGTACGGTAAAAAAATTTCGGAATTTTTTCTGAGGGTCCTAGTGACTTAGGACATGACCATAATCTATTCTAACAATGTCTAGTAGGTTTATATATACTCAGTTGGGCTTTAATAACCCTCCAAGGCCCAGAATTCAAAATCGGGCATTCCAGCTTTGGAGGAAGCGGGAGAAAACCTCGTCAATTATACTCGGCTATAGGCAAAGCATAATTGTCAAGGGCAAAACACTCCCTGGAATACCTTAATTGAAATTCTACATCTTAGGAGACCGAACCACTCAAAACACCCTACTAGCACATTTTATTACGAACCCTACGGCGCCATGGTCATAATTATTCAAACAAAAAACTAACTAGCCAAAATAGGCTAGACACAAAGGCAGATCATCTGATACACTGGAATCAAACATTTATCATGTTTTTCAACTGGTGGCTCCTCAACTAATCGAACTATGGTACAAATAAGTGGATAACAGATTGTTGTCTTCTCTTTTTTTATAATAAAGCTTATATTGCTTGTGAGCCTCCTTTTCCTTTTCTAAATCAATCACCCAGTTCGATAACTTATGCATCATCTTTACCATCCCATCTAAATCCTGTGATCGTTCATCCTTAGGTTTAGTTAGTAATAACGGCTTTTTGTTTCTGTAAGTTCTTTCATCTGACTGCGTAGGATAGTGCTCTATGCTCTACATTTCTGCCTCTACCTTCTCAGCTTCCTCATAGGTTTCTACCAAGGTGGGTCTAACCGATCTCTTGCAAACATGGCTAGATCTGGACAGAGAGTTGAGGTATATAGTACTCAATCAGGGCATGCTCAGATGGTTTGTCAGCTGCACTAAAGTTGTTTAAGCAGCAAATCTTTGAGTGAAGTTATGTACTTTTTCTTTCTTTTCCTTCTTTAGAGCAATTAAACCTTTCATTAAAGCTGCATGAGTTTCTTGGATTCTATATTTGCTTCTGAACAATCTCTCAAAAATATTCCAATTCGTGATCGAATTTGCGGGTAAGGCAAAATACCATGAAGCTGCTTTTCCTTTCAGGGTATGAGGAAACAATCTACAGACTACATCTTCATGTTCTGCTGCTCGTAGCCCTTCTAAAGCCAAATAGAAACTTTGCAAATGATCATCTACGAGAATTCCTTCACTTGGTTCAAACTTGGGTAACATCTTGTCAAAAGTTTGAGGCAAATCATGCAAGGGAGGTGTCAGGTTTAAAGGAGACCTAGCCCTCCAAGCAGGTTGTGGAGGTGGCTGATTTGCATTCACATTTGCCATGATTCTGAGTGGAGTATGCGGTGGGGATTGAACAGGAGTCTGAAAAGGTGAACAGTGAGGGGAATCTGGCCCCAGTTGATCCAAAGGTTGGTCAACTTCTTGTAAGGTTGTTTCTATCAATTCTTCAAGATCTTCTACCAACACTGAGTCTTCCAATTGAGGGCGATCCTTCTTCTGATACTCTCTTCTAGGTAGGATAGAGATAATAGGTAATCCTCCAATCTTTTTCGCATATGCCCTGGTAATTCTCCTTAAATCATCAACCACTTCGTTATCAACGGGATAAAGATAGCCCATTTCCTTTTCTTCAGGAGGGGGTTTGTGAAGCAAACTGTTTTCAGAACTGTCATCGGTGGAGTAATTTCGAGAAAGCGGGCTTCTTCGGCCAGCCGTGCACTGGTGGCCCACCTTCTAGCCCCAAAACTGTTGGGACCTGGAAAATCACAGGTAACAACAGTAGGGATTCTCCCCAATAAACGTTCTCAACTAGCTCGTTATTGTTTGGTATGGAGAATCCATCCGGTTTACGATCCGGCTACCGTAGATCAAGTAACGGTTAAAGTGTTTTACCAGTTACGGCCCGGTCCATCGTAGTTTTATTTTTATTTAGTTTTTTATCTTTATGTATGTGTGCAGGTGCCTAACTAAATGCAGGCGATAGAGATAACGAGGAGGGTCACAACATGATGCGCGGGTTCTTACCTCTCGTCTTACCTCTCTCGCTCCTAAATCACAAATAAAGCAAAACTAACTAAGACTAATTAATCTATCCCTAGGGAGCAATACTGTAATTAATGGTGAGTAATATATTGTATAACATGCATTAAGAAATTTACAGATAGTTGTTAACATTTCAGAACACATGAATATCAACAAAAAGATGAACAAAGAGATAGCTCATTGTTAATTTAAAACATTCATTACTCAGCTATGATTGTGGAAATTTCACAGAAATAAACAAGAGCACATTCACAACATGAAGGAATTCATAAGTTAGAACGATCTCACAGTTCATGGAAACAAGCTGAAACTGAAACAATTCATATCCAACCAGCCCATGCCAAACATTTGAAACTCCACAGTGCATTCTCCAGTCGAAAAGTATAACTCTTTATTATAAGATGAATTAGTTCTCCTTACAATAATCTTTCCCAAAGATGGTCTGAAAAAAGGTCTCTCTCTAACTAAAACTTGCCTATATTTATACAAAAAGCAAAAACTCTTGGGCTGCCCCTTGCTGCCTTTTGGGCTTCCAACCTTTCTTTTACAAAAATGTCTTGTAGCTTGTGCACAAAAATAAATACAATATATTACATTATTTATCAATATTCCAAAATGTCCCACTAAGAGGACCCAGCTTGCTCGTTCATGAACCTTTTCCATGCATTAGCATCTGCTGCTATGCTTTCAAACCCAGAGGTTCAAGGAATCGAATGCTAATCTCATGCTTGACAGCTTGCGTTTTTACACCTTCTATTCTAGCCAGAATCAGGCGCATCTGGTCCTCCATTAAGTGTATGCTTACAGCTGCATGTGCCACTTCATTTTTTAATATCCTTTCATCCGAATCCTTGACCTGCTGGATTGCTTGTTCATCCTCACTGTACCTGTCCTGTAAATGTTTTAAAAACATTTCATGTTCAGGTAGCACCTCCAATCTCTTCACAGCAGAAGTCTAACATCGATTATAGGTTAAGAGTACTCTCCTGCAGAATTCAGCACAAGCCGTTTTTGTCTTCTTTACTGTCTTTTTAAATTCTTCTGCGGTATTACTGGCGAATTCAATCAACTCATATTCTTGCTTCAATGTCTGCTAATCTTTGACGGATAGGTCTGCAGGAGACTCTTTATTGGTTTCTACCCAAACTATTTTTCCCTTTAGAATTTCCAATATATCCTAAGTCCTATCCAGAAAATATGAAGTGGTACTTACAATTTCTTCTAGCCTGGTGTCTATTTGCTGGACTTTACATCTTTCCTCTTCAATCTGTAGTTGTATCTGATGAATCTTTTTCCTAAGCATCAGAGCATGCTTCTTTAAGGGTCGGATGTCAGCCTTCTGCTCCATAGCACTCTTTAGTGATGCTGTCAATGAATTCTTCTGCTCTTCTAAAGCTGCTATCTGTGCTTGATATAGCTTCTCCTTCTCTTCTGCAGTAGCCTTCTCTATTCCCAGCTCAATAACTTTGCTTTCCAACCTGTTCTTTTCCTCATTTAATTTTCCAAACGATAGCTGAAGATGATCTTTCTCAGTCTTTAAACTTTGATACTCCAGCTGTAACTTTTTCAACTCTGCTAAGGTAGCTTGAGAATTCTTCTCTATATTTTCTACAGATATTGCTAGAGCATCCTTATCTGCTTGCAGAGTCTGGCATTCTGTCTTCGAAACCTTGACTTCACCTATCATGTCTTCATATTTTCTTTTTAGATTCTGACTTTCATATCTTTCTTTCTTCAAGGTTTCCTTTAGCTGAGCTACTTTCTTCCATGACTGCTCTAGATCAATCATTATCATGTCCATGTTGTCTTCATTCGCTAGGGTTAAAGCTACCCCAACCCTTGCCATTAACCGTGGATCCTTATGAGTACCATGTACTACTGTCTTGTCCGTCACCATCCTCCCTGGTTTTCCTCCAGTATCTACCTTTTTCTCGGTTCTCTTAACAATTTGCTTCTTTTCTTTGTCATAGAATATAGTATTAAAATCAGGTATTTCCTCCCCTTCGGTAGGCATTAAAGGAATCAAATCAAATTCAGAAGTTGAACCTTCTCCTAACACACTGCCAGAAGGAACAACAGGCTCCAATGGATCAAGATCGAACTGTCCTTGT
Organism: Pseudotsuga menziesii; assembly: GCA_001517045.1. Lineage (NCBI taxonomy): Eukaryota > Viridiplantae > Streptophyta > Pinopsida > Pinales > Pinaceae > Pseudotsuga > Pseudotsuga menziesii. The sequence continues at coordinate 117,469 of LPNX011107156.1, forward strand.
CCTTGACCTGTAGAATCTTTTCCTTCTTGTACATCAGCTTGCTCTGTGGGTTGTTTTTTCTTTTGGGGTTCTTTTAACCTGAAGCCCTCACTTTCTGCCCGTTTCTTCTTTATCTCAACTTCCTCTTTTCTTTTATTTTCTTCTTCCTCCTTCTTAGCTGCTTCTCTAGAGGCTCATTTCTTTTCTTCTCCTTCAATCTTCAACCAATTCTCTGCTTCTTGTACCAATCTGCTAGCATCTTCTTCTCTTTTCTTGGCCTGTTCCTCTTCTAGCTTCTTAGCTTTTTATGCAGCATTGCCCTTTCCACCCACAGTTGCTATCGTTTGTTTGAACCTTTTCCTAAGGGCTGTCATGTTCTTTGCATTGTGGAAGGTTTCCTCATCTTTATCCTAGAAATCAGTGTACTCGAAATGAACTCCTGCTTCTTTACAATAATCAGCTACCTTATTTTTGGAGTCATTTCTGTGAAAGTTCATTTCTCCAAAGTGAAAATATTCTAATTCTTTAACAAACTCTGTTGCATTCTTTACCCTTGAAAACTCATAACTTCCAACGAAGAAGGGTACTGCAGGGTACACTGCTTTTTTATGTTCAAACAAAAAATTTCGTACTCCATCGATGTACAAATGTCTGACGGCTTCCTTGTGGAGTACATAATCGGTAGCATATTTTGGGAGCAGAGAAGGAGCTCTCGAACCACCATACATCCTCACATACAAACCATCCTCTGTTAGATAATAACTCCTGAATTCTTGTATGACCTTGAATGCTTCCTTTGACATGCAATTGCATTCTGTCAGGAAAATCAGAGTATATAGGGGCATGATGAAATGCTCACAAATCTCCCTATAGTAATTGTAATACTTATGAGCCCAAAACAATTTATAAGCTGTGTATACTGGGGTTATGTCCTTCTCCCAATTGCATTTTAAGGCAGGGAAAGGCTGAGTGCACAATATGCAATCAATTAGGATGGAACTCATATAGAATTCAGATTTCTTTTGGGATACTCCTCCCAATGCTGCGCTGATGCAGGATGACAGGCTATTTGACACTATGCTTGCCCAGTTAAAAATAGTTCCCTGTGTAGCAACATGATAAATAACGGGTATCCATCCAAACTTGAAACTTTTCCAATTAGCTCGCCCGAAGAATCTGTTCAGCATTAAAATGATGAATCTATATGGGGCACGGAGAGTTGATGTCTCATATTCCCCAGAAGGTCTGGTCCTGAAGTTTTTCCCCGGGATCATCATTTTCTTCACCGTTTCTACCAAGTTGAGACCTAACTCCTTTAGCCAACCTTCAGTTAGATAAGTCTGTGGTGATGGTAGATGATATGCCATGGACACATAAGCGGGGTTGTATGCAGCAGAGCCTTGTTTCTCAATATTTGCTAGAATCATCCTCTTCACATCTGCCCTGGGCAGGTTCCAACCTATCACTTCAAAGCATGGAAAAAGCTCAGGCCTGGTAGCCACTTTCATCAGGGATGACCTCTCAATATTCGCGTATATGTACATGTCTTCAAAACCAGCATCAGGCACACTTTGGCTTGAAATCATTCTATACACTTCTCCCCACTTGTATTCTGGTTCAACCCCAGAGGTTGCTTTAGTGTCCTCATAAATGAATTCTACCTTGGTTATCACTTCTACTTCAGGTTCCTCTTCAGCCACCTGGGCTTTCTTCTTTTGTCTCTTTGGCATATTGTTGTTGTAATGTAAATCAACCTGTAACAATCATGCAGCATGTTTTAGTCTAACTAACTCTAGCAGTTGATATAGAAATAAACAAGAAAACATACAGACTTATTCACCTCTTCGACATGCATGCTGGTAGATTTATGCCAAAAAATACAATCTTTATGAATGAGAGATTTAATGAGAAAAACCTTACAAAAATTTGCCTCCTAAACCTGCTTGAAACCACTGCTATCTCAGAAACCTAATCTGGGATTCTTCTTCATCTCATACAGACATTTTGACTCGCATCAAACTTATCCCACCGCTGAATCTCAACAAAACTCCCAAACTCAAACAGCCTCATCGAACTTCCTAAAAACCTGCCGCGAAAACCATCTTCAAAAAAAGAAACCTTAATCGACTGAATGCCCTCCTGAGTCCCATGGGAAATTATGGCTGTATGGAAGACGACTTCCTAACCTCAGGCCGACCATAAAACAATCAAGAATAAGGTGGTGCAGACGGCAAAACACCTGTCTGCACCATCCCCTAAAACTCGCGAGAGAAATGCAGGCGCACTCTGTTGCCGCCTTTCACACACCTGGGTCACGTGGCAGAAATCTTCAAGCCACTCGGTGTGTCCTTGGGGGCAAGTCTCGAGTCAAGGCTGTCACCTTGTTCTTGACTCCTCCGTTTAGGCTCAACTCCTAACGAAGCCAAGGCGGGTAGACCCTATTAAGTTACTAAGGCTAATTACTTAGTATAGTGATGTTAAACTGAATGAATTACTTAGGAGTTTGAAATTTAACCATAAACAACCATAAATGACAAGATACAAAATGAGCGCACGAAAGCACAATGCTGAGACACACAATATATATATAGCAAGAAAATAACCAGTGCCTTAAAATGGAGTCAAAAGGAAATCAATGTACTTGCATGTGCTTGGAGTGAATGTTTTGCAATTGCCTCTTGGTACGTTTTAAATTAATGTGAAATATGAGTTGATTAAAATTAGGCGAAGGGGTGGACTCCAGATATACCCGAGAGTACTTGGAGTATGTCCAAAACTAAACCTTCACGGCTACCCGCAAGGAATATGTGGGCTGAATGGAGTCTTTGGGGCTATTGTTCATAACGCACCCGTTAGAGTGTGACAAAGATCGGTGCCCCGAGGTCACTTTTCAGAAGTTCCCGCTTCCTTTGGGTATTTTGCCACCATAATGGTTTGATCTAGGTGTTGGATTTTCACCTGATGGTTTGTCAATTTGGGAGAGTGAATCCTAATTATACTAGTCACTCAAGTGCTTTTGATACAGCTTGACTGATTGGACGAACCGCAGCCAAGTGCAAAGCATACACACCGGAGTCTTGTCAATTTTAGTAAATTTTGAGATGGATGTTCTTGTTAAAAAGAAAACCCTCTAGGAACCTCTTTCGGTCCAAGTGGACCTCAATCGGGGAATCAAGGAGGGGTTGATTTTATTATGGTTACTGAAACCAATGATGATAACAAATGAAACATAAAAAGATAAGCAAACCACAATTTTCTAATTAGACTACCATGAACCTTTCTTCACCTTTCGGCTCAAAAGGAGGCTCATGGGGTAAGTATTAAAGTTACTTTGAAACCAATGGAAATGGAATATGGAAATGATTTTAAATCAAAGTATACTACCCTGCAGATTAGTACTATGCTAGATTGAAAAAATATGAACGAAAAGCAAAAAATGACACGGACGCAAATCTCCCCAGGGGGGATGGGGAATGGGCTCGAAAGAGCCGATTCAGAATTATTTTTATTACCAGCGGTTACAATATCAACAAACTGATATGATGACTCTTGATTCTTATACAGAATGAAACCAAGAGCTTACAAAGTGCAAAAATTAAAGATTTCAGTCAAAAAGGGAGACCCCTGGGGGGATTCAGAAGGCCCAAAAGTCACTTTTGAACAGCAGCTCCTCCTCTTTTCTGTTATACCTACTAAAAACCAGCAAGCTTATTAGACTGAAATATGCCCAAAAGCACTCTGAAAGTACCTTTGGGTCAGCTTACTTTTAACAAAAAAAAAACTAAGTTAAAACTAGTTAAAAAATGTAAAAAGGGAACCAAGGAAAGCAAGCTTTCCTTGGGATCTTGGCTTGCCTTTTAAGCAGTCAATATGATGTGCACTGATTGCTAGATTTATCCTTTATAACAGAAAACAGAAATCTAATGCATGCAAGCTACAAATTCTCTTTAAAATTCCATGCAAAAAGGACTATTTCCCTAAAGCTAGATTTAGAATGCTTATGAAACCTTTTAAGAACAAGATCTAGATTATGGGCTTTGAGGAGATAGATCTATGTTAAATTTACTTTAAGATAATAGATCTAAACAATATCAAAGCTATGAACAAAGTAACCAAGTAAAAAAATTGATTTTAAAGGAGGAAAAGGAGAAGAGAAGTGCTTGTTGCTGAAGCAGATCTGCAATGGAAACTTGTTAGTGGAATACATAGGGGCAATGTCTTCACAAAGCTTTTGGATGTACAGTGGAGTCAAACTAGATCCATAGCTCGTCCAATCCTTGCTACCTGAAAGCTAAACACACAATCCTGCACGAAACCTCATGAGATCTGGATATATATATGAAAAAGAGACAAGAATTACATGCAAATAAACTTATTAAACATGTATAATCTAGATCTTCTAATCATATATGCTATGAGATATAAGAAAAACAAGTAACCTTACTTGCCCAACTATACTCCTATTGATTCAGCTGAATCGTTCAAGCCAAACAGGGTTCAGATGCAGAATTTGAGAGAAAAGTCGGCAACATCAATAGCCGTAAGACAATGCTTAATCCACACATATGAGAGTATTACACCATTTGGCCTCCAAAGCTTCTTTATTTCAACAATCAAAATATTACAACAGTATTACAATAGCAAGCCCTTCAATCCAACTCTCACTAGCTTGGAAGAGGAGGCTTATGCTTGGATATATACAAAAACTAGGAGATCCAGCCCGGGGGGGGCACAAATCCCAAGGAGATAGACCAAATCAGCTGATGGAGAGTCAATCAATGCAGATCTGAAGCTGAACTGAGCCAGATCTGAGTCTCACTGAGTGCAATTGTCAATCGGAGATCTGATCTGACTGACACCTCAACCTGTTGACTGAAACATCCACCAAAACTCATCCAGATGAGCCAAAACGTGTGAAGGAGAGAGGGAAGGCGAAATTCCCCATAAAGGATGCTGAAGATCAACTCTGGATCTTATTTGTTCACCTCCTTCAGTCAAGGATTTGTTAGATCCAGTCAATCTGGTTCAGATCTGACTGATTTCAATCAAATTGGCTGAGAATCCACTGATCTATGATTCTGGATTGGCTCCATTATTCATCAATTTATTAATTAAAATAATCAATAATTGATTTTTGGGGCTTTCTGACCTGAGTGATGGAAAATCACTCAAAACTAAGAAATAGTGGGTCCATGGGTTTACATGGTGCTCTTAGCTTGAAAATGAGCACCTACATGACTGAAACTGATTATTTGGCCCACATTTATTACAAAATCAATTTTTCCAATTAAATTATTAAAAAATAGCCTAAGTTTTGGAAAAATTAAATTTTAATAAAAAACACTGAAAAAAATTAAAAAGTTGAAAAAACCTAGGGGGACTTAGACATGTTCATATGACTCGACCATGATGCCTAGCATGTTTATACATTGACACATAGACTCTAATAACCTCAATAGGCCTAAATGCCAAGCCGACCACCCCAACTTTGGAGGTATGGAGTGAAAAACTTAGAAATTATCAGTCGTTTATTCAACAACCAATAATAACCAAGGGAAAAAACACCCTGGGCTGATCGGATTGACAAATAAATTCTAAGAGACCGAGTCTTCTACAGACACTATAATGCTAGAACATTTATCACAATTCCCCCATGGGGTATGAACATGTGATATAATACAACAAAGCTTCCCAGAAGTAAGGCTGAAGGTCTTATGAAGTCCGAACAAGTTATCCTACACCAGGCTCACTTGATAAAAAACCACTAAGTACAACTTATGTGGTAACACACTCATAGCGCTCAGCGGCTAACAGACTAGACCTTCCCACCAAATAAAACTTCAAGCAACGGGTTGAGCCCTTAGCAAATATTCACAAGAAAACCGTAAGGAAGCAAAACCCTAACCCTCCTGCGGAAAACTTTACCCAATCCACTTAACGGTTTAAAAATTAACCACAAACACCCAAAGAAACAAGGTCACAGGTAAACCTACATGGAAATGGCGACGTGGGTGATCTAGACGAGGCAAAGCCTTTCCTCGGTGCAGAGGAGGACAAATCAGATCCTGACAGCTGCGCGCACACCACTTCTTCGAAAGGCTTCAATGGGCAAATGACAAATCATATGGCATGATATAACATCTATATATACCTATGACCGGGTGGGAATCCATCGACGAGCAAACATCAAAATCATCAGAAACATAGTCTTGAGGACGCCCGCAATATTGGGCGCGAAAAGAACTACAGACCCAGCATTGCATAGTCAAACAACCTCAAAAGTCGGAGATACAATCAACTATTCTCGAAACCACTGGCTGATAGCCTTCCACAACGTCAGCGACAGAAAGCTTTACTATCTTGGTAATCGCTTTTGTAAACGGCTATCGGCTATCGGCAGAGTTAGACCCTTCGGAATCAGCAAAGAGAAGGTAAGCCGTTCGGATCATTTTAGGACTAGCCTTCCGAAACGTCGGGCGGGATAAACAATACAAATCCGGTTCGTTTCGATCAACCAACCCGACCACGAAAAGTCCTAAGTAACAGGACACGTCCTAAAACCCCCACCGTGTCCCGTGTCCCCATGTCCGACACGAAAACGTCAAGGACACGTGTCGGACACTTCATTTTTACGTGTCCTTAACAAAGGACACTTCAAAGTACGTGTCGGACACTGTGAAATCACGTGTCCTAGATGTGTCCTAGACGTGTCCTGAAAACATGACACTTTTTTCAAAAAAGGACACTTTTTTCTAAAAATCATGACACTTTTTCCAAAAAAATGACATTTTTTCTTGCATTTTTTCCTAAAATAACAGTTATAGTCATAGAGTACGCTAACCTGAAATCACACACTGCTGATAATATGGACAGAAAACACACAGATCTGCACTCCCTAAACAACATATGTATTCTACTAATTATACATGATAAACTCACAAAGAAAAAGCCCAAATCTTTAACTTACTCACTAACACACTGGTTCGCCCTTCATTTCTTTTATAGAATAAGAGACAAGAAAAGATACAATGTATCTAGACTCATGCATGAAGTGCCCCAACTGACAAAATCAAACCCTAACCCTAATCATTACTGCCAGTGCACCTGCCTGCATGAATAATAGTGTCAAAGCTTATGCACCCAAGCTGGAGGATGACTATGGCATATATGCATGCACACTCCTTGGTATCTGCACCCTCACTCAAGAGTCAGCTCCTCCTGCAAGCATTCTAACTACCTACTACCTAGAGATTTGCATCCTCTATGACTATGAATCTGCATCCTCTATGAGACATTGAGAAATTTTATGAATCTTCAATCTTGAATCTATAAATCTATGAATCTTGAATCTATGAATCTATGAATGACAAATGTGTAATGTTGATGACAAATGTATTAATGACAAATGTGATTGTGCATTGTGTATTTATTCTAATTTCTATTGAATATGTGTAAATGTTCTAGATTTAAAAAAAAATGGATCTATATGACTATATTTTTAATATATATATATTTTTAAATTAAAAAATATATATATATAAAACGTGTCCTCCGTGTCCTAATTCCGGGGGTCGCCGTGTCCGTGTCGGACACTCGTATTTCCGTGTCCTTCGTGTCCCGTGTCCTCGTGTCATATGACTTAGGAAAAGTCTTATAATATCGGATATGTCTGGCACTAAGGAGCCGGAACTTCTGCAAACAAGGTCCGAAAGGATGAAGAGACTTACTCCGATGTATCAGCGAAGGGTTCCAAAGTCCTCCGATAGACCACTCAGCGAGCTAGATGACTCTACTTCCGCAACGTCGAAAGGCTAGTCCACTACGCTTTCGATATCGGAAGGAGAGTTGACTAGTCATCCAAGACAGAAAAGTAAAAAGACCAAATTTTTAAGAGAATTTTCTTAACTCAAGGCAAACTTTGGAATTAATAAAATACTCCTAGGCCAGTTTGAAACTCAAACAAACAAAAGGGGGGACACTAAAAATAGAACTGTATAGGAGAATTGTTGCAGCTGCAACAATTGGCAACTACCTGGTGAACACAGATCTCTGAACAACTTTTCCTTTGATAAAACAAACCACTCTGATGGTACCACTTTACTAGATTTCTTCAAGATATATGAATTCCTAAATGCAAGATTTATGCACTTTAACCATTGATAATAGTCCAAGATTAAGAATGGGAACCAAGATTTAAAAGTCTAGATAACTCTTCTAAGGCTGAGAATATGAGTTTTATTCTACCTCTGCCTTTGAGTGGCTTCCAACTTAGACACCACATGATCGTAACATATGGTAAACAGATATATCCCTTTGTTCCTCATTCCCATGCCAATTTGCACTTTTTATGCTATGCTTCTAGACTTTTGTCCTTTTGAGTCCTCCCGATTGCTTTCTTTCTTAATTTTAATTCAAGATCCTCTATCCATAGTGTCCTTTTGTGTGAGAGATATTTTAATTTCAACTCACAGACGGAGAAGAACTTTGGCAATCTCATTCATACTGATGTGGTTCAGTACATGTTTTGATACATATTGCTTTTTAGGAGATTTTGACTCTCATTAACCTTTTGGCTTTCAATTCATGGCATGGGATTATTTAAATATAATACACTGTTACCTTGCTTCCTTTCCATGGGTTTTTTGTTGTTACCCCCTAGGACAGCTTTTAATGTGAGATGAATGGAACCTCAAAATAGTACTCTGGACTTTTCTATCCTGAGTTATTTCACAAAGATTAATCAGGGCTTCAATGTGTTCATAACCATTTAGAAAATCTGCTAATCTTGAAGAAATGTTTTCAAACATTATATGAATCAATAGTAGGCAGTCTTGTAGTCAAAGATTTCAGTTAATCCAAAATTCTAATGAACTCCATACAACCAAAAGTCGTGTTGTTTTATTGAACCATAAGCAAAACAAAACTTTACAATCAATCAAAATCTAGGCAAATAAAGCAAGCAACTAAAAATACTCTAAAGTAAGCAACAAACCAAACGTTTATTTATGTACAAGAAAACAAAATCAAAATGATCAAGAAAAATAAGGCTTGAGAACTAAACCATTGACTGGTAAGTTCTCTTCCCACCCCTGTAAGTTCTGCAACTTGTAAGTCGAGGGGCCTAGCTTTGCTGCAATTTGAAAAGGGCCTACCCATAACTATTGAAACTTAGTGTGCTTTCCCTTCTCATTGTGCAGGTGATCCCACTTAAGAACCAGATCTCCTACTTCGAACTCTTTGTTCCCAGCTTTGTGCTTGTCAAACCAACGCTTCACCATTTCTTGTTGATGCTTAACCCTTTCCTGGGCTTTGGACCTATACTCTTCTGACTTTAACAGATTATAGATTTGGATTTGTAGAATTTCATTATCAGTACCCCTAGACTCTTGGGCTATTATGGAAGATGGCAATAGAATATTAGGAGGGAGGACAACTTCTTTTCCATAAACGAGAGTGTATGGCGACACACCTAAGGAATTCTTGGGTGTGACTCTATCAGCCGAGAGAGCATTAGGTAAAGCTAAATGCCAACTCCTTTGATTTTCTATCACTGTTTTCTTTAGAAATCTAATCAGATTTTTGTTTGTGGATCCCGCCAAACCATTTCCTTGTGGGTAATAATTTGCAGAATAATGCAACTTAATTCCTCTTTCATTAGCAAATGTAGTTAATCTAATAGAAGAAAAATAAGAAGCATTGTCGAAAACCAAGGAAATTGGAACCCCAAACCTAGTCATAATATGGTTCTGCAAGAAATCCATAACTGCATCTTCATTCACTTTCCGTAGCGGTATGGGCTCTACCCATCTGGTGAAGTAATCAGTTGCTGTCAGAATATACTTGTGCTGCAAGGAGGAATTTGGGTTTATTTCTCCGATAATGTCGATTCCCCATTGTTCAAACGGTTCTGAAATAATTACTGGTTTCAATGGTCCTGCTGCTTTAGCTTGTCTTCCACCGCTTCTCTGGCACGTATCACATTTTTCTAGCATGGGCATGAGCATCTTTAAACAACGTTGGCCAATAATATCCAACCCGAAGAATCTTGTGCTGTTGTGTCTCCAGAAAAGTGACCTCCAGCAGGTCCATCATGCAATTCAGCTACGACCTTCTTTGCATCTTCTTGTTCCAAGCACCTAAGAAAGACTCCATCGTAATTCTTTCTGAACAGTACTCCATCAATGATCTGATATAAAGCTGATTTCAGACGTAATGCTCTTCTTTGCTTGGGACTCCAATGCTCCGGCAAATACCCCTCTTGGAGATAATGGACTAGATCCCGATACCAGGAGTCTGGAGCTGTAAACAGAGGACATACATCCACCATGTGTAGTTCAGCTTCATTATCCCAGCTGCTATCTTCATTATTTTGACCTTCAGTCATTAGTTAAGTCCTTGTCCCTTAACTATGGTTGTTGGTTTGAATTCAAGATCATATTCTTGCAAAGCAGTAACCCAGTTACCTCTTCTCTCTCCCAATTCTTTCTGTACAAAAAGGGATCGTACTGCTGAGTGTGGGACTATTACTTTGGTGCAATTCTTAAGTACGTATGGCCTGAAGAGCTTTACTGCCTTAAAAACTGCATAAGCTTGTTTATCAACCACGGGATAATTCAATTCAACCCCTTGCAGACCAGTGCTCATGAATGATATGGGGTACTCATCTCCCCCATATTCTTTCTGTGTAAGCACAGCTGCTAATGAATCATCAGACGCAAAAGTGTACAGAATAAAATCCTTTTCAAAATTTGGACTTATGAGTGATGTTGCATGAGCAACAGATGTTTTTATCTTGCTGAATGCATTCTTCTCCAAATTAGTTCATTTGAACTACACACTCTGTTTAACCATTTGCTACAAAGGTTTGATGATTTGAACAGAGTCTGGTACAAACCTTCGCACAAAGTTGATTGTCCCCACAAAAGATTGCATACCCTTTTTATTATGGGGTAAAGGAATCTGTTCTATGGCTCTAATCCTCTCCGGGTCTATGGAGATCCCTTTCTTAGAAATGACATGACCTAGTAGCTTTCCTTCTGTGACTGCAAACACACATTTCTTGGGATTTAATGAAATGCCATATTTTCGGCAATGCTCAAAATTTTGTTTCAGATGAAATGTATGCTCTTCTCTCTTTTTTGAAAATATTGTAAGATCATCTAGATAAACCACAACACTACGGCCAATCAGACCGCGAAAAGCTATATCCATGGCCCTCTGGAATGTAGCTCCAGCATTGATAAGTCCAAAGGGCATCCTCCTATAGGCAAAAGTTCCCCTTGCGCTCATAAACCAATCCATACTCCACTGTACCTCTAATGTAGCGAAGTATGTGCTTCGCAGCCGTCCAATGCACTCTCTGAGGGTCCACCATGAACTGACTCAAAGAGTTGACTGCAAAGTTGATGTCTGCTCGAGTGTTGACCAGATACATAAGCGATACCATAAGCTAACAATACAAGGTAGGATCAAATCCGTCTGACCCTGATGCATCAATCTTCCTCCATTTGGAAACTAGAGGTATGGCCATAGGTTTGTGGTCCTCCATCCTGAATCTCTTAAGGATCTCTACTGCATACTTCCCCTGTCCGATGAAGAAGCATCCATCTCTCTGCCAAACCTCCAAGCCCAAAAAGTAATGCATCATCCCAAGGTCTTTCATCTCAAACTCTACTGCAAGGTTGGACTTACAGTCTCTAATCAGACTCTGATCTCCTGTCAAAAAGAGATCATCCACATATAAGACCAGTATGAGAGGCACCTCACCTTTCAAGAAGTATAGGTTGTGGTTAGCCTCACTCCGCTAAAATCCCATCTCCCGTAGATAGCTGTCAATCCTCGAGTACTATGACTGAGGTGCCTGCTTGAGCCCGTAAAGAGCTCGATGCAGTCTACATACATGTGTCTCCCTGTTCTCCACATCAAACCCCTCTGGCTGCCCAATATACACCTCCTCCTCTATCACTCCATTGAGGAAGGCAGTCTTGACGTCCATCTGATGGACACGCCAACCGATCTCAGCTGCTAGTGAGATAATGGGTCGAATGGAAGAATACCTAGAACCAGGGGCGAAGGTCGCCTCATAATCAATACCCTCCTTCTGTGAAAACCCCTTTTCCATGAAGCGCGCCTTGTACTTCTCTACACTTCTGTCTACTGCATGCTTCACCTTGTAGATCCATCTGGATCCCACCACATTTTTCCATTGTGGCCTTGACACAACCTCCCATACCTGGTTTTTCATAATGGGGTCATACTCCTCAACCATAGCTTCCTGCCACACATCATGTTGTGCAACCTCCCCGAAGTTGGAAGGTTCAGAGTTAATCAACTCTGTCATCAGTGCCATATAACTAAGCCTCTCTGGTGGTACACTCCGTCTAAAAGATGTCTGTGGAGGATCTACCTGCCTGGAATCCTACACTATGGATCTAAACCACTTAGGCCTTGGCCTAGTGTCAACCTGCTACGGCTGCTGGATATTCGTCTCCTGCTGCAGCTCATCCTTCAAGTCAATGACTGAAGGATCTTGTCCACCTGACTCCCTCTGACCACTAGAACCTATGCTCTGAGTTTGTACCTGTACCTGTACATCTGGCTCCTCGACTCCCGACTCCTGTGCTGGATGTTGCTCTGCTGGTAAGTCTAGAGATCTCCGCAAGGCCCGATCCTCATCAAACTGGACAATCCCTGATCACAATGATCCTTCTGCGAGCACGAGCAAGAATGTAAACTCTATATGCCTTCGAAATCTCGCTGTAACCAACAAGTAACCCCTTCTCTCCAGAAGGGTCGAGCTTCTTGCTATTGTCAGGATGAACATGACAATAGTAGACACTGCCAAATATGCGAATGTGACTCACATCTGACCTAGTGCATGTGAAGACCTCCTCTGGTGTCTTCCTCCCCAAGGCTGTGTGGGGACACCTGTTCTGAATGTATACTGCAGTCCTGTATGCCTCGACCTAGAGGAATAGTGGTAATCCCTAATCAAATAGCATGGCCTTGGCTGCTCCAACCATAGTCATGTTCTTCCGCTTTGCAACTCCATTCTGCTGTGGGGTATGGGGCACAATGTGCTCCTTCTTGATCCCCTCAGCCGAACAATACTCCATGAACTCATTGGAAGTGTACTAACCCCCGTTGTATGTCCTCAACACTCGAATCTTCTTTCCTGTTTGGTTCTCCACAAGAATCTTTAACTCTCAGAACCTCTCAAAGACCTCTGACTTGGCCTTCAGGAAATAGATCCAGGTTTTCCTAGAATAGTCATCAATGAAGGTTACACAGTAACTATAACCATTGAACGAATGGACACTCATAGGTCCGCATACATCTGAATGCACCAAGTCCAAGGGCTCCTTAGACTTGTGCTCACTCTGTGAGAAAGGCTTCCTAATGTTCTTCCCCAAAGCACAACCCTTGCAGTGGCTATGCTTTTCCTCTTGTACCTGACGAACTCCAATGATTGCCTGTCTCAAATGCTTCAGTGCTCCATGGTGTAAGTGTGCCATCCTCCTATGCCACAACTCACTCTGACTGCTGCTGCTGACTAGAGCCTTTGCAGGCTCAAAGTGTATTCTGTACACTTTCCCGCTCCTTCTGCTAATCACCCGATCCAAGCTCCTATCTGACCCCTTGGGCCTGATATACACTATGGTCATGGAACTTCACCTGATATCCCTTGTCCTCCAAAGTGGAGACTGATATAAGGTTGTTGATCAGTCCTGGAACATATAACACATCAGCAAAACTAAGGGGTTTTCCAAACTCGCTCTCAAATGAAACAGTGCCAACTCCCTATGCCTGATACCGCGCATCATCACCCAGCTCAACGTCGATCCCTGTTCCACCCTCCTGCAAGTCTCAGAAGAATCTCTTCTATCCAGTCATGTGACTAGATGCTCCACTGTCAATGTACCATATGTTGCTCCCTATGGTGCTTGCTATGCAAGCTATGAAGCAAAACTCCTCATCGAAGTTCCTGCTGAACTCATCCACCTCTACAAATCCATCCATCTGAGTGTTACTCTTCTTCTTCCTGTCTGGGCACTAGGTGGCAAAGTGTCCATGCTTGTGGCAGATAAAACACTTGACCTTTGACACGTCAAGGTTCTTCTTACCATCCTTCTTCCTCTTTGCCTTCCCCTTGCTCTTTCCTATAAGGGCTAGAGCCTCCTCATCCACAATCTGTGGGGCACTGCTAGATGAGCCTGATCCTTGACCCATGCGGGTCTCCTCCTGCACAAAGTCATCCCATAGTCTCTGCCAATCAGGGAGCTTCTCCCTACCCACAACACCTTTGACAAAGGTGTCCCATGGCTTAGAGAAGCCATTGAGGGCTATCCGAACTATCTCCTCATCATCTGTCTTAGAGCCAACAACTCCAAGCTCATCCCTGATCTGTGTGAGACTCATGAAATAAGGCACCACTCCTTCTCCCTTGGTCATCTTGGTGATGCGCATCCTCTCTTGCAACACCATCCTCTGGTTCTCGTTCTTGCTCTGGTACAGACTCTCTAAATCCTTCCACATTTCTAATGCGGTCTTCTTACCAAAAAGGTGAGGGACTATATGGTCCTTCACTCCATCCATGATAATCAGCATGGCTCTGGAATCAATCTTCTTCCAAGCTGCTAGATCTGTCAAATCCGTGGGTGCAACCTTCGTGGAGTCAATGTGCTCCTCTGCATCACTGACGTCCAGGATCCTTGTGATCCTTTCTTTCCATGTAGGAAAGTTCTGAGCACCCTGGAGTCTATCCTCAACTCGCAACTGCACGGCCATAGTGAAGTGTACCTGTCAAACCCTAGATCTGAAAGTCTAGCTTTGTGTCTTCCTATAGATTTGCCCCTAATCTATCACTGCTGTTGCAAATCTCTCAGCTTTAGCTCACCAGAGCTCTGATACCATGTAAATTTTCCTTTAATATTCAATTAGGGCTAAACAGTGCATGCAAAATATCAACTGATAACCACACATGAATATCCTTTACAGTATGCAGCGGAATATAAAACTAAGAAATAAATCACAACATCACATCACAATATTGACACTATTATTTTGGGTATGAAAATTCCCGAAAAAACCCAAGATGGGAAAACCGATGCAGCAGTCAGATATAGATTTTATTATGAGAAAATATGTAACTTTTACAATAACTGCAAATTCACCCAAACCTAGCGAATGCAGCACCCGGCAAAATCACTGGGAAAATCCCAGCTAAACCTCAACACCCTCCTGTGTTAGTGTGCAGCCCAGTTGTACGAAGCTCGATGATCCTGCTGCTCACTCCTCCGTCTTCTCAGCTAAATCCTCTGTCTAACTTTCTCTCCCTGTTTGTATCCTGTCTCTGTCAGAATACAAGTGTCGGAATACAAGTGTGTGTTCTCTCCACCAATTAATCTCTCTTTTATAACTTTAGGTAAAGCGAAAACCCTAATTTCACTTTCACTTTAACTCGTGGTAAAGCAAAAACCTTAATTTCACTTTCACTTTAACTAGTGGTTCACTAAAGTTAATTTAGATCACTTTAATTTATTTTCCAAAGTAAACTTAGGAAAAGTAAATTAAATACAATTGGTTTCTTAATTTAAGTCCTCTGCATGCAAGAACACATGCATGCAGGAAGACCTTCCTTCTTGCTACTAGTTTAAGAAAGCCAAAGTGAACCCACAAAAGACACAGTCAAGAAGTAAGCCAAGTTGATCAATACAAATTTTAAAATTCATCTTTGATAACATGAGAAGGCACTGCCATGGACAACTAGAAGCAGCCGAAGTATATACATATTACAGTAGTGTCGTGAAAAGGAACAGTTCTGGCATGACTTCACAACTAACAATAGGAGTGCTGAAGAAGTTGCCATCAGGAGATACATATTGAGTTGCAAATGACTGGGGAGCCTCACCGAAAAGAGTCCCAAAAGAATCATTTAGAACTATCTCCTCTTCCATCTGATCTCCAAACATTTAAAATAATCCTAAGAATCATCAGGATTCGTTTTCTTTTTAAAATCTTCAAAATCATTGACATAAGACTGTCAGGATGCTATAAATATGTTGGTCTTCAAAATCTTCATATTGTTGATCTGAAACTTCTTGGTAATCAGGATGATCATAACTTTGTTGATCAGGTCTTCCTGATTTTTATTAGTCTATTGTACAAATTCATCAATGTCGTCATCATGTGTAGCAAATTTTTGTCTAGATAACCAACTCTTCACTTTGGTAGCTTGTTCTGTAGTGTCTCATACAAGTCAAATTCAATGCATATATCAGATAAGGAACCTTCCGATGCAGTCAGACAATAAAAATCAGACTGTAAAGAGGGATATGCATGTCTCATTGGGCCTTGTGGCTTATATTTCTTACTACACTGTCAAATGAGAGAACCACTTGAACATAGATTCCCTAGAAAATTTAAGAGTACAAAACACCAAAGAGATGGGAAGAAAAAAAATCCTCCCTTAAAGAGGCCAGGAAAAGAGACACTCAAACTACGTTGATCAATTCTTACAAATGAATAAAAGCATCGAGTTAGGGAGATAGACAGAAAGGTCTGCAAAGCTTCACAAAGTATATAAATATTCAACTTTGGGGCCTTTAAGCAAAACAAGGCATATTCTGCAGGGAAGGCCTTCAAGAAAGTCATTGTAAATTATGACAAATGTAGGATTCTGAGCAAATATGCATTTAAAAAGTAGAGAAACCCATACAGTTGGCACAACTTTCAAAGCGTTTAGTGTTGGCACCTAGACTTCTTTTACACTTGTTATGCCATTTTATGTATAGGGATTTTTGCCCATATTTTTGCTTCAAAGATCAGGCTGAGATTCAGAATTCAGTGCATGTAGATGTGATCTGTGATGGGATGCCAGCAGTTGATGCCATTATTTTTCCTTGTGATGATGCCATGCTATGTATTCATATGATGCCATGTCATGCCTGGGGATGTACTGTTGATGTTTGTAGATCAGATAAGTACTTTTGCATAGGCTAAGTGTCTAGCATGCGGGAGTTGTCCAAATTACCTCTCTAAGTACATGCTTGAGAGAGTAAGTGACCTTTGTACTTTACTAAGTCTAACATAGGAAAAGCACATTAATTAACTTAATGTTGGCCAATGACTAAAAGTGAACTTAAGATTAAGTCACAACCGTTGATCTTAAGTGAGCCTTGGGATCTAATCTCAGCCATCCATCACTTTGGAGATTGAGGGCTAGGGGTTTGGTCATTGAGAGGTTATAAAAGGAAGCCTAAGGAAAGAAGGAGACACACAGTCACACAAAGTGAGATAGTGAGATCTCATTGTATTGGTTATAGAAGGAATTTCAGCCAAGTGTGCAGGGGCAGGGTTCGAGGAAAGGACCAAGGGACAGCAGAGAAGGTAGCAGACAATTGTGATAGGCTGGACTATCTTGTTATTATTGTATTATTCCTCAGTGGTCCATTATCCCAGGACAAAAGCCCAGATTTTATCTTAATAAAATCATCGATTGCTAGTTTTTCCCATTGGGGTTTTCCAGGGTAAACGAGTGTGTAAAATGTGATGAATTTCCAATTTTATTTCCATTGCATTATTAGTTAAAATATCAGTGTATTTTCGTTTAAAAATGTTTGAGAACGAACATCAGATCCAGTATTAGAAAATTAACATGGTATCAAAGCTCTAAAACTCTGAAGAAGGAAATTGTTTGGCAAGGTTTACAGCTACAAAGAAAAAGAGAGGATCAATCATACGACCATCGTACAGAGTACGACGCAGGCTGTTGTCAAAGCCATTTGTCTATGTGGAACTACCAATAGAAAAAGGAACACTGGGCAGCAAGAGAATGCGGCGGAGGTGATGACATGGGCTACTGAAGGAGTCGACGGTGTCGGAAGTGGTTGATCCGTGGTGGCGGCCGCTAGTAGCCACGACCGAGTGGAGAGTGCAAGGGCTCGGGCATAGGAAAGGAGATGGAGCTGCAAACTTGGAGCTGTAGGTAGCAGGACTCAGGAGATGGGCACAGTGTTGAAGGCTTAACAGAGGTAAAAGAGGGGTTGTTAGGCCTTAGCCATCAGCTACAAAGGTAAGAGCCAGCAGAGTAGCAGCCGCAGGCTACAGTACGCATGGACGTGGAAGTGGTGGTGTTACCACCTAAGTTGTACTTAGTGGTTTTTTATCAAGTGAGCCTGGTGAACCAGACAAAGATTTTTTGTTCGAACTTCAGAAGACCAATCGGAAGTGCTTCTGGGAAGTGCTTGTTGTACTATATCACATGTTCATACCCCCTTGGGGAAGTTGTAATAAATGTTCTAGCATGATAGTGTCTGTAAAAGACTCAGTCTCTTAGACTTTATTTGTCAATCCGATCAGCCTAGGGTGTTTTTTCCCTTGGTTATTATTGGTTGTTGAATAAACGACTGATAATTTCTGAGTTTTTCACTCAATGCCTCCAAAGTTGGGGTGGTCAGCTTGGCATTTAGGCCTATTGAGGTTATTAGAGTCTATGTGTCAATGTATAAACATGCTAGGCATCATGGTTGAGTCATATGAACATGTCTAAGTCCCCCTAGGTTTTTTAATTTTTTAAATTTTTTCAGTGTTTTTTATTAAACTTTAATTTTTCCAAAACTTAGGCTATTTTTTAATAGTTTAATTGGAAAAATTGGTTTTGTAATAAAAATGGGCTCAATAATCAGTTTCAGTTATGTAGGTACTCATTTTCAAGCTAAGAGCACCCAGTAAACCTATAGACCCACTATTTCCTAGTTTTGAGTGACTTTCCATCACTCAGGTCAAAAAGCCCCAAAAAATCAATTATTGATTATTTTAATTAATAAATTGATGAATAATGGAGCAAATCCAAAATCCTAGATCAATGGATTCTCAACCAATTTGATTGAAATCAATCTCATCGGCACCAGATTGACTGGATCTGACAAATCCTTGACTGAAGAAGGTGATCTGGGTGGATCCAGAGTTGAACTTCAACTATGGGGAATTGTGCCCTCTCTCTCTCCTCCACACATGTGGGCTCTTCTGGGAGCTCCGTGGTTGATGATTCACTCAGCAAGTTGATGTGTCAGCTCAATCAGCCCCCCGATTTACATTCAAACTCAGTAGAAGCTCAGTTCAGCTTCAAATCAAATTGATGGACTCTCCTTCAGCTAGAGTGGTCTATCTCCTTGGGATTTGCACCCCCTCTGGGATGGGGTTTCAATTTTGTGTATAAATAAAGCATGGCTGCCTCCTTTCCGAGTTAGTAAGAGTTGGATTGAGGAGCTATTGCTGTTGTAATACTGTGTAATATCTTTTGCTATTGGAATAAAGTGAAGCTTTGGAGGCAAGATGGTGTCATGTCATTGTATGTGTGGATGAGCATTGCCATGTTTTACTGAGGTAACTTGTATCTATGTTCATAATTTGCTGATTGCTTGTGGATTCATTGCTAAGATTGATAATAAGTTTATTATAATCTTGATAGGAAAGGAGTTTGTTAATAAGTTTATTGGCCATCTCTTTCCTTTTTGATGCATGTTTAGAGATCTCAGCATGTTTTATAAGTTTATGTGCATGTAATTTTGAAATCTCTATGTATGTATTAACCGGATCTCATAAGTATTTTGGCAAGTCTTTGGATTCAGTTGCAGGTTCCTAGCTTGGAGAGGGTGCTGATCTAGTTTGCTTCTTCACTCTCTCCAAAACCATTCAAAAGCATAGTCCCTCGACATTCCACAGGAAAGCTCCATGGTTGATCTTCAAGGCTTCCAGCAACAAATGCTCTTCTTTTCCTCTTCCTCCTTCAAATTTTTCTAAAATCAGTCCGGTTACTTGTTTGCAGCTTTAAAATTATTTAGATCTATCAATTTCATATTTTATTTTACATAGATCTTACTGCCTTAAAGCTCATAAACTAGATCTCATTCCTAAAAGAAAATTTACAAGCATTCTAGATCTAGTTTTACGGAAAATTGTCATTTTTCAAGGCTGTGACAGTAGATCTAAAGCTTATTGAATGTATGGTTGTTTCCTTAGAATCTAAAAAGTTATATTCAGCAATTTAAGTGCTTCATATTGGCTGCCCCCAAAGCAGGCCAAGATCCCAAGGAAAGCTTGCTTTCCTTGGTTCCTTTTCGCTTCTTTAAAAACTAGTTTTAGCTTAGAATTTTTGGGTAAAAAGTTTGTTCATCCAAAAGTACTTTCAAAGTACTTTTGGGCATATTTAACTGTGATAAGCTTGTTGGATTTTAGCAGGTGTAACAAAAAAGAGGAGGAGGCGCTGTCCGGAAAGCATTTTTGAACCATTCAAAACCCCCTAGGGGATCTCCGTTTTCCCAAAGTTTCAATTTTTTGCAATTTGTAAACCTTTGGTCTCATTCCATATAAGGACCAGGTGGATTAATTTCAATTTGCTGATATTGTAATTACTTCTAATAAAAAGAAAAATCTTTTCGAATAGGCTCTTTCGAGCCTATTCACCATCCCCCCAGGGGGGATCCACGTCCATTTCATTTTTTTGCATTTTTCTATTTTTTCTGTTCTAGTTTAGTATTGACATGCAGAATTGTATACTTTGATAATATTTTGCATTATTCCATATTTTCAATTCAAAAGTAATCATACTACTTACCTCACGACTTCCCGATTGACCCGCAAGGAGAAAGAAATGCGTTGTAAGACTAATTAGAAAATCGGTGTTGTGTATCTCTGATTCCATTTTCATTAATTGTTTTAATAATCGTAATAAAATCAACCCCTCCTTGATTCCCCGATTGAGGTCCACTTGGACTGAAAGAGGTTCCTGGAGGGTTTTCTTTTTAATAAGAACACCTCTTTTAAAACTTACTAAAAATAACAAAGACTCCAGTGTGTATGCTCTATACTTGGTTGCGGTTCGTTCGATCAGTCAAGCTGCATCAAAAGCACTTGAGCAACTAGTTTAATTAGTCTTCACCTCCCAAATTGACAAACCATCAGGCGAAAATCCAACGCCTCGAACGAACTGTAAACGATGGCAAAATACCCAAAGGAGAGGGAACAACTGGAAAGTGACCTCGAGGCATCGATCTCTATCACACCCTGACGGGTGCGTTACGAACAATAGTCTTCAAGACTCCGTTCCAGCCCACAAACACCTTGCGAGTAGCTGTGAAAGTTTACTTTTGGACATACTCCAAGTACCCCTCGGGTATATTTGGAGTCCCCTTTTCGCCTAATTTAATTCATTCACATTCCACATTAATTTAAAATCTACCAAGAGACATTTGCAAAACATTCTTTCAAGCACATGCAAGCACATTATTTTCTCTATTGACTCCATTTAAGGCACTGGTGATTTATTTGATCATTTCTTTCGATTATATATATATATTGAGTGTCATTACTGTGCTTATCTGCTTTAAATCTTGCATCTTGTTATCTTTTGTTTCCACCGGTTAATTTCAAACAACTCCTAAACAACTTAATCAATATAACACCATCACACTAAGTAATTAGCCTTAGTAATTTAATAGGGTCTACCCCCCTTGGTTTCGTTAGGAGTTAGCCTGAACAGAGGAGTCAAGAACAAGGTGACAGCCTTGACTCGAGACTTGCCCCCAAGGACACACTGAGTGGCTTGAATATTTCTGCCACATAACCTAGGTGTGTGAAAGGCGGCAACACTTTTTGGTGTCGTTGCCGGGGATAAATCTTTTTATTCCTGAGTACGACTTAGCTTAACTTTTTTCTAAACAGCTAAAAAGATAAAAAAAATTGATTGATCTTGTCTTTAAAAAAAAAAAAAATTAAAACTCGATCCATCTGGCAACTCCACTGTCTAACATCCCTCCAAGAATTTCTACTCGAAGAAACCGCCAGTAATTATTCGATCCTCTCCCTGATCCTAAAAGGTTTATTGGAGAAAGATTGAATAGGCATACTTCTCGTAGAAACCTTGAAGATTTAGGAGACCAATCCCTCTCAGATATCCATCACTTATTTGTAGAGAGTCATGTTCACCAATCTCAAGAAATGACGGAATTATTCAAACCCCTTGACTTTTCTCAGATAGCAGATGCTCCCCACGCCATTCCAAAAGATGCTATCAAGAAGCTCCCCATATTTCAAGGCAATAATGCCATCACTGCCAAGTCTCACCTTCGAAAGTTTGAAAAGCACCTGGTCAGTTATTGCAATGATGCTGCCCATGACCATGACGATGTCAAAATGAAGCTCTTTGCTTTATCCTTAGAAGATGATGCTGAAGAGTGGTACCTCGACCTAGATGCTGATTCATTTAAAACTCTTAGCGAATTCCAAGATGGTTTTACGAAGAAGTGGGGAGAAAAGAAGGAACCAAGACCTCGGCTTGCTACCCTTTATAGCATAAAGAAGATGGAGAATGAAACCATGGATGAATTTAACACTAAATTCAGGCGTGTGGTTGCAGACCTTCCTAGAGACATCAAGCCAAAAAATGCCTCTATCCTCATATCCTACATTGAATCCTTCACTGGTGACTTAAGGTACCAGTTGAGAGATAAAGAACCGGCTAATCTGAAAACTGCCCAGGAATTGGCCGAGAAATAGAAAAGAATATGCAATCTTCAGGCAAGTCCAACATTCCAGGTCACACTAGGGGAAACAATTCCTACAACAAAGAGACCAAGGGTAAAGCCGTTGAATCAGAAGAAAAGGGAACTTCTAAAGATCCCATGGAAAAGGTGACGGACATGATAAAAAACTTGGTTACTAGTCAAAACCAACTAAATGCCAATCATTCTGCAGAATTGAATCACATGCATAATAGATTGATCACAATGGAAAGGAATAATGGACCTAGGAACTTTCAACCCAACCAGAATCATATGTATCAAAAGAAATTTCCTCAGCAAGAGCCTAGGATTCCAAACCAGTTAGACTCAGCTAACATGGTAGAAGAAGTAATTCCATGGTGTAGACCTTGTGAACAATTCCACCAAGAAAGCACTTGTTATGTTGCAAATCAAGTCATGGAACATGGACTTCCTGAGGTCAATAGTCAGGAAACAACTTCAAGCGAGCCTGATCATGTATACATGGTAGGCTAAGCCTACCCTTTGTCACCAGCTAAACAGTACAACCCTAAGGATGAAACCATTGCAGAATCTTATAGTGAAACTTATGATGAAAACTATAATGTACATGATGGGACTCCTACGTGTTCTCCATATAATGATGACAGTCTGGAAGGTTTACTGCCTTGTGACCTTTTCTCTGAAGAAGATGAGTATGAAAATGAGGACAAGTATAACTTGGAACATGATACAAGTGACGAAGACTCCCTTATCTCCGACAAAGATGTTGATGAGGAGTACTGGACATTCATGGAAAATCCAGTCTATGACATGAATAAAGAGGAAAATAATGAACCAGAAACTTTTGATGGTTTTGTTGATTTTTCTGTCTATGGCATATCTAAAGGAGAGAGCATGGACCATGTGGCCTTGGGAAACTTTGATATGAAAAAGGAGCATGCAGTTTATCCATATGATCAGTCTGAGCCATATATCAGTATCAGTAATGAAGACAAAGAGAACTTGATATCGGAACTTGATATCAGCAATGGGGAATCCATCACATCTGACATAGATGGTGGTGATGACTATTGGGATTTTTGTGGATATCTTATTAAGAATCCTATCTATGCTATATCCAGCAAGGGGAGTGTCTATTTAGAAATTTGTGGAAGTCCAATCTACTATACTTCCATAGAGGGAAGCATGGATCTGGAGACCTGGGAAAATCTTAGTATGGAAAAGCAGCATTCAAAACTCTTATATGATCATTCAGTGTCATATCATGCAGAGCCGCACAAAGGTATCAATAATGAAGACATGGAGAAGCAGTGTTGTGAAAAAACAGATGTGATGCAGTTAGTAGAATATTAGTCTCAACTATCATCTTCACATATAGAGTTTCCTCATGATTTGGAGCCGCTTGGGGCTTATACAGTGAATTATCATCCAGTAAGCCTTGATGATCAGTACGATGGTGTAGTCAATCTGCCTCATCATTCCGATTTGTACATCAACCCTGTCCAGTCATGGATAAAAGCAGCCTGCGCAAGCACTTACCAATTTGGGAGGAAGTTTGATGACATTATTCATGCCTATGATTTCCCATCCATCCCGCCCCTTCTGGATTATCACGCAGGTTTGCATTTTCTAAATAAAGTATCCTTACTTTGGCTGGTAACCAAAGACAAGGAAAAAAAATTATGTTAATAAAATGCTTAGGTGGTTACATTGGATTTCTGATTACACTTAACCCTTTTTATATAATGCTTAGAGTAGGAAAATAAGCTCCTTGAAAAAGAACATTTACTTTCCGCATTTTTGTTTTGTACTTAGCTATAATAAAACATTTTTTTCATTACTTAGTTACATTTATTTTGTTTAAATAAATCGGCTTCATGGTTCATTTCGTTTTTATGTAAAGCTTGTGCTACTGAGGTTTTCTTGTCAAGTTGAGATGTTTTTACAGGGTGTATAAACCAGAGATTCTGGTATTCTCGTATCCTCTCCTTGCCCTATGACCAGATCAAGCACACATCCCGCAGTTGGAGCCAGAATGTTACCACCTAAGTTGTACTTAGTGGTTTTTTATCAAGTGAACCTGGTGAACCGGACAAAGATTTTTTGTTCGGACTTCAGAAGACCTTCAGAAGTGCTTATGGGAAGTGCTTGTTGTACTATATCACATGTTCATATCCCCTTGGGGGAGTTGTAATAAATGTTCTAGCATGATAGTGTCCGTAAAAGACTCGGTCTCTTAGACTTTATTTGTCAATCTGATCAGCCCAGGGTGTTTTTTCCCTTGGTTATTATCGGTTGTTGAATAAACGACTGATAATTTTTGAGTTTTTCACTCAATACCTGCAAAGCTGGGGTGGTCGGCTTGGCATTTAGGCCTATTGAGGTTATTAGAGTCTGTGTCAATGTATAAACATGCTAGGCATCATGGTCGAGTCATATGAACATGTCTAAGTCCCCATAGGTTTTTTAATTTTTTTATTTTTTTTAATTTTTTCAGTGTTTTTTATTAAACTTTAATTTTTCCAAAACTTAAGCTATTTTTTAATAGTTTAATTGGAAAAATTGGTTTTGTAATAAAAGTGGGCTCAATAATCAGTTTCAGTCATGTAGGTGCTCATTTTCAAGCTAAGAGCACCCAGTAAACCTATGGACCCACTATTTCCTAGTTTTGAGTGATTTTCCATCACTCAGGTCAGAAAGCCCCAAAAAATCAATTATTGATTATTTTAATTAATAAATTGATGAATAATGGAACAACTCTAAAATCCTAGATCAATGGATTCTCAACCGATTTGATTGAAATCAATCTCATCGGCACCAGATTGACTGGATCTGACAAATCCTTGACTGAAGGAGGTGATCTGGGTGGATCCAAAGTTGAACTTCAGCCTCCTTTATGGGGAATTGCGCCCTCTCTCTCTCCTCCACACATGTGGGCTCTTCTGGGAGCTTCGTGGTTGATGATTCACTCAGCAGGTTGATGTGTCAGCTCAATCAGCCCCCCCTATTGACATTCAGACTCAGTAGAAGCTCAGTTCAGCTTCAAATCAGGCATTGATGGACTCTCCTTCAGCTACAGTGGTCTATCTCCTTGGAATTTGCACCCCCTCTGGGCTGGGGTTTCAATTTTGTGTATAAATAAAGCATGGTTGCCTTCTTTCCGAGTTAGTAAGAGTTGGATTGAGGAGCTATTGCTATTGTAATACTGTGTAATATCTTTTGCTATTGGAATAAAGTGAAGCTTTGGAGGCAAGATGGTGTCATGTCATTGCATGTGTGGATGAGCATTGCCATGTTTTACTGAGCTAACCTCTATCTATGTTCATAATTTGCTGATTATTTGTGGATTCATTGCTAAGATTGATAATAAGTTTATTATAATCTTGATAGGAAAGGAGTTTGTTAATAAGTTTATTGGCCATCTCTTTCCTTTTTGATGCATGTTTAGAGATCTAGATTCAGCATGTTTTATAAGTTTATATGCATGTAGTTCTGAAATCTCTATGTATGTATTAACCGGATCTCACAAGTATTTGGCAAGTCTTTGGATTCAGTTGCAGGTTCCTAGCTTGGAGAGGATGCTGATCTAGTTTGCTTCTTCACTCTCTCCAAAACCATTCAAAGGCATAGTCCCTCGACATTCCACCAGAAAGCTCCACGGTTGATCTTCAAGGCTTCCAGCAACAAATGCTCTTCTTTTCCTCTTCCTCCTTCAATTTTTTCTAAAATCAATCCGGTTACTTGTTTGCAACTTTAAAATTGTTTAGATCTATCAATTTCAGATTTTATTTTACATAGATCTTGTTGCCTTAAAGCTCATAAACTAGATCTCATTCTTAAAAGAAAATTTACAAGCATTCTAGATCTAGTTTTAGGGAAAATTGTCATTTTTCAAGGCTGTGAAAGTAGATCTAAAGCTTGTTGAATGCATGGTTGTTTCCTTAGAATCGAAAAAGTTATATTCAACAATTTAAGTGCTTCATATTGGCTGCCCCCAAAGCAGGCCAAGATCCCAAGGAAAGCTTGCTTTTCTTGGTTCGTTTTCCGCTTCTTTAAAAACTAGTTTTAACTTAGAATTTTTGGGTAAAAAGTTTGATTTAACTGTGATAAGCTTGCTGGTTTTTAGCAGGTGTAACAGAAAAGAGGAGGGAGCGCTGTATGAAAAGCATTTTTGGACCATTCGAAACCCCCAGGGGGTCTCCGTCTTCCCAAAGTTTCAATTTTTTGCAATTTGTAAACCTTTGGTCTCATTCCATATAAGGACCAGGTGGATTAATTTCAGTTTGCTGATATTGTAATTGCTTCCAATAAAAAGAAAAATATTTTCGAATAGGCTCTTTCGAACCTATTCACCATCCCCCCAGGGGGGATCCGCGTTCGTTTCACTTTTTTGCATTTTTCCCTTTTTCTGTTCTAGTTTAGTATTGACATGCAGAATTGTTTAGTTTGATAATATTTTGCATTATTCCATATTTTCAATTCAAAAGTAATCATACTACTTACCCCACAACTTCCCGATTGACCCGCAAGGGGAAAGAGATGTGTGGTAGGACTAATTAGAAAACCGGTGTTGTGTATCTTTGATTCCATTTTCATTAATTGTTTTAATACTCATAATAAAATCAACCCCTCCTTGAATCCCCGATTGAGGTCCACTTGGACCAAAAGAGGTACCTGAAGGGTTTCTTTTTAATAAGAACGCCTCTTTTAAAACTTACTAAAAATAACAAAGACTCCATTGTGTATGCTCTGTACTTGGCTGCGGTTCGTCCGATCAGTCAAGCTGCATCAAAAGCACTTGAGCGACTAGATTAATTAGTCTTCACCTCCCAAATTGACAAACCATCAGGTGAAAATCCAACTCCTCGAACGAACTGTAAACGGTGGCAAAGTACCCAAAGGAGTGGGAACAACTGGAAAGTGACCTTGAGGCGCCGATCTCTGTCACACCCTGATGGGTCCGTTACGAACAAAAGTGTCCGAGACTCCGTTCCAGCCCACAAACACCTTGCGGGTAGCCGTGAAAGTTCACTTTTGGACATACTCCAAGTACCCCTCAGGTATATCTAGAGTCCCCTTTTCGCCTAATTTAATTCATTCACATTCCACATTAATTTTAAATCTACCAAGAGACATTTGCAAAACATTCTTTCAAGTGCATGCAAGCACATTATTTTCTCTGTTGACTCCATTTAAAGCACTGGTGATTTATTTGATCATTTCTTTCGATTATATATATATTGAGTGTCATTACTGTGCTTATCTGCTTTAAATCTTGCATCTTGTTATCTTTTGTTTCCACTGGTTAATTTCAAACAACTCCTAAACAACTTAATCAATATTACACCATCACACTAAGTAATTAGCCTTAGTAATTTAATAGGGTCTACCCCCCTTGGCTTCGTTAGGAGTTAGCCTGAACGGAGGAGTCAATAACAAGGTGACAGCCTTGACTCGAGACTTGCCCCCAAGGACACACCTAGTGGCTTGAAGATTTCTGCCACGTAACCCAGGTGTGTGAAAGGCGGCAACAGGTGGCAGTCACAAAGTTGAGCACGAAAGACATTGACAGTGAGAGCTCTTATATGTGCTTTCAGACTCCAACAAATAAAAATGAAAGTTCTATTGGCTTGAGGAAGTCGAGGTAGAACGCACACAAGAGAGTGCCTTGGAGGCACAGGTGTAAAGTAGTGTGGTAACAACAAATAAAAACCAGTAAAAATATGGACTAAACTATGCAAATGGAGGTATCAGCTAAGGTTCAATGGCTTATGAGTCGTGAATGCAAAAACAAAGATGTGAATACTTCGTCGTAAATGCACACAGTAATAGTAAATGGAATACAGTAAATGTAAATGGTAAGCAGCAACTGTAAAAACAAGAAATTAAACTTTTCTTTTCAACACATCCAGGAAGCACTTGAAATAATCGTTTCTCTTTTATTCAAAGAATTAGGCCGAGTGTACCTCATAAAACAGGGGCCCTTGTATCTGGGTAGAGTGTAGCGCTCATGGTTCCAAACAGCCTGATATCTCCCACACTCTGTCACGAAGGTCTCGAAGTTCAACCAAGGGGAAGTTAGAGTGATAACGAAGGGTTAGCGTCTCAGAGGAATTCCAACAGAGTAACGATGCTCAAGGTGGAGATAATGTGAATGGGAACCTTCATGTCACATAAATAGGAAAATACTTAGGGTTTAGGGTTTCCAAACCATGGTGGTTTTTCTATTTAACACTGCTAATTTTTTAATTTGAGCGGGACTTTCTTTTAATGCAGACTTTCCCTATTTTGGCGGTTTTTTCCTTATTTTGGTGAAAATCCCTTTTTTGGTGGAATTTCCTAACTTTGTGGGATAAGTTCATAATGCATCAAATTTTTGAGTGTTTTGGTATATGAAGGTTCACCATATTGATTTTTGGTGTGGAGACTAATGATGTGGAAATGGTAAGTGGGCTATGATGTATGAACAATTTTTTGTGTTAACAGGAGCTAAGCTAGCGATCGGGCAGAACGAGTGGGCGACAACAGTATCAACCATAAGATGCATGAAGACAGTCACAAGGCCAGCGACCATAGCCAATTGTGGGCGCAGTATCCACGTGAGGAGGCGATGGGATTCAAGGAGCTGTAGTCGCAGAAGAGGTGGCTACTTGGAGAAGCAACTGAGGGCGAACAGGAAGAGGCACCAATAGACTGTTGGAGGTCCTGGGCTGCCAACACAGTTGTCAGTCAATTGTCGACGAGGCCAGCAAAGGTTGCAAGCTCAACCACTAACCAAGTCATCAACAGTGCAATTAAAAGACAACCATCCCAGCATAGTCTCCAGCAGGGTCGACCAACCCAGAAAAGCACTCGGGCAAACTGCAGAAGGCATGGGAAGCTCCAAAAAAGACATCAAGCATACCATACAAGGCACAAACAACGAGTTCAGGTAGTGGGTAGCAAATCAAGCAGCGAGAGGAAATCTGAGCGCCACTTCTGCAATTTAAAGATGGTCACAGCAGGCTTGAGGTATGAAGGCAGGTTGGACAGTGCATCCAACTACAGGCCTTAGAAGGAGAGAGTCACATTGGTTCTCATGGAGAACAGGTTGTGGGAGTTTGCTAACTCCACGGTGACCCCACCAACGGATCCAAAGGATCATTTTATCCCTCACATATCTGAGAAGAAGTCAACTAGGGCAATGTGGGAAGCTCTGACAAAGTTGGATCAGAATGACAACAAGAATAGGAAGATGGTACTAAAGGAGGAGCTTAAGAGCACCAGGATGTCCAGAACGAATACAATAGCTACTTATCTTACCAAGATCACACAGGTTCGTGATAAGTTGGCAATAGTTTGGGAGATAGTGGGTGATCCAAAGTTGGTAAGGATAGCCCTGAATGGCTTCACCAAGCCATGGGCACCCTTCGCCAAAGGGCTTATGCACAAGAGAATCATCCTAAGTGGGAGAGGTTGTGGGATGACTTCATCCAAGAGGAGATTCGAGAGGAATCTCTATATGGACACTAACAGAAGAGTGATGATGAGAAAAACATTGCTCTTGCTAGTCATGCAAAGAGAAGCAAGGAAAATACAAGTGGAGTCAACTTCACAGGCGGAGAAGAAGAAGAAGAAAGACATGAGCAAAGTCAAGTGCTTTGTGTGCCACAAGTGTGGCCACTATGCTTCACAGTGTCTAAAATGGAAGAAAGGGAAGAGTAAGTCTCAGCAAGTAGCAACATTTGCAAAAGCTCAAGTCAAGGAGTTTGCTGAGAAGTTCAAGAACTATTTCTCATTAGTCTCTTGTTTTTCTAGCATAGTTTCCAATAGTACCTAGTTTGTGGGTAGTGGGGCTTCTCTTCACATGATGGGGACACATGAGTTGTTCACTAGTTTGTCAAAGACAAACTCATATTTGCATGTGGAGATTGGCACGCACGTTAAGTGTGTTGTAAAGGGAGTTGGGAAAGCCAGGTTCTAGCAAGAGTCGGGAGGATCTTTGTAGGTGACAAATGTGTTGTATGTTCCAAAGCTCAAAATAAATTTGCTCTCAGTATCGGCAATGGAGGACAATGGATACACCATCTCTTTCAAGGGTGGTATGGTTCTTATTCGATCAAAGGGATCTAGCATAGACTCAAAACGAGTTCTTGGTGTCTGAGAGAGCAGGGTATAGTATCGATTCCGTGACTTCCAAAGATCAGGGAGCAGCTAACCAACAGGGTTGGAGGAATGCCAGTGTGCCATGATTAGAGGAACCAGTTCCATGTGGCTCTTATTGAAGTACCTTCCTCGCTAAGAGGGAGTGTTGATGTTTGTAGCTTGGACAAGTACTTCTGCATAGGCTAAGTGTCTAGCATGCAGGAGTTGTCCAAATTACCTCTCTAGGTACTTGCCTGAAAGAGTAAGTGACTATTGTATCTCTTTCCTAAGTCCAACTTAGGAAAATCACATTAATTAACTTAACGTTGGTCAATGACTAAAGTGAACTCAAGATAAAGCTGCAGCCGTTGATCTTAAGTGAGGCTTGAGATCTAATATCATCCATCCTTCACTTTGGAGATTGAAGGTTAGGGTTTTGGTCATTGAGGGATTATAAAAGAAAGCCTAAGAAGAGGAGGAGACACACAATCACACAGAGTGATATAGTGAGATCTCATTGTATTGGTTGGAGAAGGATTTTCAACCAAGTGTGTAAGGGCAGGGTTCAAGGAAAATACCAAGGGGCAGCAGAGATGGTAGCATAAAGGTGTGATAGGCTAGGCTATCTTGTTGTTATTGCATTATTCCTCAGTGGGCCATTATCCCAGGACATGAGCCCAAATTTATCTTAATAAAATCATCGATTGTTGGTTTTTCCCATTGGGGCTTTCCAAGGTAAACAGGTGTGTCAAATGTGATGAATTTCCTATTTCATTTTCGTTGCGTCGGTAGCAGCTAAGTGTGATAGGCTACGCTATCTTGTTGTTATTGCGTTATTCCTCATTGGGTCATTATCCCAGGACAAGAGCCCAGTCTTTATCTTAATAAAATCATCGATTGTTGGTTTTTCCCATTGGGGTTTTCCAAGGTAAACAAGTGTGTCAAATGTGATGAATTTCCAGTTTCATTTTCATTGCATTATTAGTTAAAGTATCAATGTATTTTCATTTATAATTTCAGTAGTAAATTATTGAGAACAAAAATCAAATCTGGTATTAGAAAATTAACATGTACTTTATGGATTATGACTTGGATTGATGATTGTAATGCAGGATGTTTTCATGTTACTTACAATGATTGGTTCTGATGAGTATGGCTAGCAGAGCTGTTCCATAGGCTAATACTGGTAAGAGATTTTTGGTTTATGCACATATCATTGTCTAACAGTTCTTGGTCTATATAGGGATTATAACTCTCCTTTGGATCCACACTTTGACTCTACCATCTCCATATCACCCCACCTTGAAATCAAAATCCCATTGGTTGAAGGATGATGAATTAACTCTTAACCACCATTCTGTGTCCCCTTCACCATGAATGCCTCCCTATTCTCGCTTGTGTCTTGGGCATGCTTGTGTTGTGATGAATCTTGCGACGATTCAGGAGGTTCACTTGTAAAACCCTAGGGTTAACTAGTTACTAAATAGGAAGAGTTACTATTGAGAAATGCTCTCCCTAGACCTGAAACAAGTCTCCCTATTGCTATGTTTCATTGATATAGTTAACAGTTGGAAGGGCAGATACTCCTTGAATCAAGAGGTACTGCCTATTTTGCTCTAACCAAGCATTACTATGGCAACTTTGTTGAGCCTATGGACGATCGCTTGCAACGAAGCTAAGGTCGTGTCATCACTGGTACTCAGAAGGTATCAAGGCTAGTACCTTTCAACCATTATCCAAATAAAATGAGGTGAAATTCAAAAGTATCAAAAGAAAAAGAAAGAAAAATGCGAACAAAAAAAAAGATCCAAAGAAAAAGAGAAAAAGAAAAGTGAAAGGGGGCTTTCTAGGGTCTAAATAGAAGTATCTCATTACATAACACCCATTTGGAAGACACACTCCCTATTGTATGCACTAGCGGTGAAGATCACAGAGGTATCCCCTGTCCTTTATCTTGAGTCAATTAGTCAACTTTGACCAATCCTCACTTGACTACCTACTTGGACTTTCCATCTGCTTCACCCAAAGGAAAATTAATCTTTGTACTTTTAATGTTGATTTGACTTTGACATGTTTATAAAACACTAACCTCACATTCTTTATGAAACCTATGTAGCATGATCTATGTTTGAAGTCATGTGATGATTCATATGAACAATCATTGTATATAAATTTATAAGTCTAATACTTCATCATCCAAGGCATCTAAGGTGATAAATCCTCCTTCCAAAGGCATAAAAGGGTCCATACATTCATTGGACAAATTTGGCCAACTTTGAGCAAAGTTGAGTTTTTCAACAATTTGACTTGGTCAAAGGGGCAGTTTGATTTGGTCAACAAGGCCAGCCAACAACATATACCTTCTATTTACCATCATTCAGCTCATTGAAGACTTTGAAAGCCAATTTGATCCTTCCAAATGTGGTCTCAAGTTTATATGGACTAATAGGCAATTATCACTGGATTTTCCTAAGTTTCATATTAAAAATGCCTAAGTCCAATTTTAATAATTTCTATCAGCTTGTAACTGATATATTCATATCAGATTTTGGCATAGAAGTGATTGTTATAAGTTTCCAAGGCATCATGGACATCATCCAAGGCATCTCCCAACCATTTTGCTAATGGGTTTTGTTATCACACAATGTGTAGCTACCCACTAATGGTATCCTATCCGGGACGGTAGAGATGAGGTAGCTAACTGATGACACCGCAAGGGCCTCGTCCACTACTAAGGAAAGGTATTTGTCACACCAGACGGGCTTTTGTCACTTTAGATCAAACTCTAGAATGATCAAGGGGGAGACCCTATTAGCCTATGAGGGCTAATGAACCTACTCAAGCCACTCTAATGGATAAACAAGTGATGTATAAGGTGAACATTAAGTAAGTAGATCTAGATCTAGAAAATGAATGTGGTAGGTGCAGTTAAGGCTAAGTTGGGGAGGCTTAAGGAAATTGGTAAATTTCCCAACTTAAAGTGAAATATACCACAAGAAGTTTAATAAATGTAGATCTAGATAGATCCAATCTAAATGAGAAATACCCAAATTAAATCCACCTAGGGTTTATGCAATTAGGGGCAAAGTGGACCCAAAAGAGTAGATCAAGATGCAAAATGACTAGATCTAAATGCTTGAAGAGTAGATCTGTTGATTTGAGATGGGTTCAAGCATACCCAACTGATAGATCTAAAAATTTGACCAAAAGCCCAAGGAGGTTGCCGCACCTAGATAAATGGAGTCAGATTGAATTGAAACTTTAGATCTAGGGCTTTAATATTTATTCCGAAGTGGGTTTTGATGGTCACCATCAAATAAGTACCCAATCTATCATATCTAGAAAACTAGGGTTTGAAAGAAAAAGGTTTTCTGGTGACAATTAGATTAAGCCCAAGAAAAATAAAATAGATGCAAACGTACCTGGAAATACTTGCTACTAACCTTGTATGGTGATGATCTTCCCTTTCCAATCAATTACAAGCGTTTTCCATGCAATGCTATGTGAAATCGATTTGTCCTCCAAGAGACCATGACACCCTCCTCCAGCAAAAGAGATCTACCAAAGTAAGAATCGATTTACAAAAAGAGAGATAAAATTGATGAAGGAAGAAACAATGAGCATCAAAATGATCACAAGATACAATAAAGATACTCCCTAAACCCAAAACGATTTGCAGAAAAAGTATGGAGCTCAGTCACAATAGTGGCCCCATCAAATCATCATCTTCACCAATGGTACGGTCACCTACAAAAATGTTAGCAAAGCATAGATCCACAAAAATGCTGGAAAGATAAAGACTTTCCAATCTCCATACAAGATATTCGACTAAGCTTCCAAGAGATTTTGCAAAAATATTTTATTATTCCAAGAGCTCAAGACCCAAAAGTCCTTTTTACAATGAGAGAGCATCTCAATATATAGATCTCTCGAGTACATAATACCTAGATCCAAAAATATCAAGGGTCAAGATCATAAGAGAAGATCAATCTAATCAATGGCTAAGATTAGTCGGATAGCAAATACATGGATCAACTCAATAATAGAGGGGGTGCACCCACTAAGACGCCCAAGAGAGGGGCACACCACATGAAAGATGAGTAAGATACAACCAAGGTTTTAAAACCCGGAACCGGGAATCGAACCGGTCAAGGGTCAGCTCAGACCGGAACCGGAACCAGTAATGAACCGGAGCGGTTTGATTTCAATGAACCGGACTATTAAAAAATACATGAAAATTTAAAATTTTGATCATAAAAATTATATTTAACATTCCAAGCCATGATTTTAAACCATTAGACAGATAATATGCAAAATGTACTCAAGTCTACTCATATATATATATATATATACCATAAACCATGTATGGGTCACAAAATAGGACCAAGTGCACTACATATATGATAGAACTAGAAGATAGTATCGGTACAAAGAAAAATCTCATAGCACATATATCAGAGTCTGAAACAAAATACAATATCAATGAGGCTCTATCATCAAAATAGCCTCTACAATCCAAAAACATGATCAATGATGAGTCATGGCTAATCAATCATCAAACTCAACACCACTGTTGGACATGCAATGCTCAACATCAACATCTAGCTCAGACTCCTCTAAGGACCCCCCCTCAAGAACATCTATGACCCTAGTAGAAGCACGGGTTGCACGACTAGGTTGTCTAATGCCACTAGTACTACTACCACCACTGCCTGCAATGTCTGGATCTACACCTGTATCCCTTGGAGTTGGTACTAGTGGATCTGCATCCAAAGCATCCCACCTCAACTCATCTTCAACTTCAATATCAAAATCAGATTCAAACTCAGCCAGCTGAATCTCCACTATCCATTCTGAGTTTGGATCAATATCCTCCAACATAATGGGATCTGTATCAGGTCTTTTGTTTAGCAACTGGTTGCGCCTTAGCCGAAGGTTGTACTGCACGAAGACAAGATCATTTAACCGTTTTTGTTCCAAACGGTTTCTCTTCTTTGTGTGAATCCGCTCAAAGACAGACCAATTGCGCTCACACCCGGAAGCACTGCAAGGTTGACTAAGGATTCGAATTGCAAACCTTTGCAATTCAGAGCATTGGCTACCAAATGATTCCCACCAGCTGGCTACAAAGACAAAGTTAGTTCAACAAATTAGATTGCAAATTGAAGTTTGAATTTAAAGTTTTAAACAACTTAAAGGCTAAAGCTTAAACAATTGAACTTAAAGATTTAAAAATAAAGCCTAATTGTTTACCTGGTTCGTCCTCATTTCTTACCTTCTTTGCTAAGGTTTTTCCAAAGGTTCTCGTGGCTCGATTGAAAGAGTCGATCTGTCTATGTATCTCCATCTACTCACTCATACAAGCCATCTTTGACCTCACATGTTACATCATCACCTAACTGAACTTTGTAATGATACCTTGGGTTCAAGAAGTACCCAGCTACATGTATAAGGCGATGGAGTTGATTGTTCCATCTGTTGTCAATAATTTCCCAAATAGGGCCATACTTGGCCACTCTGTGTTTGTAAGTTGCCTTTATTTGCTCCTTTGTCTGATCCATAGCCTCATAAATGTAACCCATGGCCAATCTTTCCCCATCCACCAACCGCAACACCTTCACAAGGAGCTCAGCAATTTTCACAACATCTACTGCTTTTTTCCAAAATGCACTATCATTAACTTTCTTTTTGGTTTCTTTTGCATCTTGCCTACAAGCCCACTTATATGAAATCCATTCATCACATGAAAACATCTTTTGCAAGTTTTCCTCTTGGGAAATGAGAGATTGCAGTGTCAAGAAGTGAGTTGCAAATCTCGTGATGGCAGGCCTAACAAGTTCCTTGTTCCCAGTGTTTTTTCTCATCAGATTCAAGCCCCATGAATGGTTGTAGATATACTTTGTAATGCTCTTGACCTGCACTATAACATCCTTGACCCAATCATGTTTGCCTATATCCTCAAGCATGAGGTGTATGCAGTGTGCAGCACATGGGGTCCAAAATATGGTTTTGTGTTTTCTCTAACATCTTACCAGCAAGGACATAGTTAGAGGCATTATCTATGATGACTTGAACAACATTTGTCACCCCCACCTCCGTAATAACTTCATCCAACAGTTGAAATGGCAGGTTTGCATCTTTCACCCTATCAAATGCATCAATTGATTTCAGAAACATGGTCCCTTGAGGGCAAGAGGCAAGGAAATTGATTATTGTACGGTTCCTTGTATCACTCCATCCATCTGACATGATGGTACATCCTGTAGAGGCCCATGACTCCCTAAAACCCTGCAAGTATTCATTTATGGACATAACCTCCTTCTTCAAAAGTGATCCCCTCAAGTCATGCATACTAGGGCCTTTGAAGCCCTTACCAGCAGCAAAAATGGAATCCCACATGGGTTGATAATAAAGTGAGCGAGCAGCATTAAAGGGGATATCTGCATCATACCACCATCTAGCAATGTACTCATAAGCAACTTCTTTGCATTGCTTTTTCCAATGCCCATCTAAGGTGGACTGAATTTGGGTCAATTGAACAGCTTGAGATTGAGAGGCATTGGCACTTGAAGGGGAAGGGGAAGGTGTTGAAAAATAGTGTTGATGGGTCTTCTTCTTTTTAGGTTGAATATCACCAATGTTTGGACAAGATGGAAGAACATACTGGAAGGGGTCCTTACCAACAGAAGAAGGGGCAGAGGAAGAGCCTTCAAAGTCATTAAACTCGGACCTCCTCATAGTGGCATTGGCAAGCTCTCTCTTTCTGCCTAGCCTTATCTTCTTCAAACTTTTTAAATTGATTTAACAAATCAGCTCTTATCCCTCCAATTACCTCATTTGGTGCCTCACATGGGAGAACTTGGCCTCTTATTCCAGCCAAGTGTTGCTTCACCCTATGAATTCCTCCCCCACGTATATGTTTGTTGCAATATTTGCAAAATACTTCACCATCAACAGTCTCAACATGGGCCCATGCAGCGTATTTTGCTCTTGGAGCCATTGTTAAAATGCAAAAAAAAATTGTTTCTGCAGGTGCAAAACATAAAAATAAAAATAAAATTGACAACATAATTTACTTTGAAGGAAAAAAAATTTTAATTGCTAGATTTTAATTGTGAATTACAATCTATTTTTTTTCCCAACAAATACTTGAAATGCTAAATTGCTTGATTTTAATTGAGAAAAAAAAAACAAGATGTTAAATTGAAGGAAAAAAACAGTTTGTACATACCTTGGTCCACTAAGCCTTGAGGCAGCAAACTTCAGTCTCCTCCAAGTTGTCCAAGACTCTGAGGCTCCCGTCTCTATCTCCTTCTTTGGCGGCTGCAGCAGAAGACACCAACACAAACTGACTCTAGTCTCTATCTCTTTCACGGTACCAGCGGCTACAACAAAAGAACTTGCAAACAATCAGTCTCTTAATCGTTGAGTGACGAAATGGGAGGGAGGGTGCTTGTTTTATAGCATTAGAATTCGTTTTAGGGTTAGTAGTAAGTTAGGTTTTTTTATTTTAAAAAAAAAGTCAAATTTCAACTGAAAAAACATCCCTGGCCGACTCCTGGCAGTGTTATCGTTTTTCACCTTCTGGTCAGTTGGCTAGTTACGGGACCGGCCAGGTGAGGCCGGTTCAACAATGAACCGATCGGCCTCACTTGGAAAAATTGACAAAATCGGGAAAAATCGGGAAAAAATCGACAAAATCGGGAAATAAATCGAGAAAAATCAGAATAAATAACAAAAAAAAAAAATCAGCAAATAGGGGAAAAAATCGGTAAGCAAAATTTGACCCTATTAAAGTAAAAATTTTGCATTTTTAATGCTTGTCGCGGTTTGCCGATTTTTGTCGATTTTTTTGCCGATGTTGCCGAGAAGATGTTTTCTGGACCCTTGTCGATTTTTTGCCCATGCCGATTTTTTCCACTATGGTCTTGAGTCCTCATTGTACATGATTGCATATATTTTTAGGACTAACCTGCAAACTTATCTGGAAACTCCACAAAGAACTCAGGCTACACCATCAATCAGGTACGTCGTTGCTTTTAATACTTTGGTGAGATTTGTTAAGCTAACTTGGCAAGTCTCTCCTAACAACTCCACTAAAGAAAAACTAAAGAAGATCGAAGCAAACATTTTCGAGCAAGCGATATGGGGATGCTTGATCCGTTTGATTTCTCAAACATCGCAGGTGACCAAAACAAATTCAAACAACATCGTTGTCTCAAGTCTATCCCGACATTTCACAAGGATGAAGATACAGTTGCGACACGTGTTACAAAGTTTTAAGAAGTCCTTGTGACGTGGGACAGTACGGACGAGGATACGATTATACCGTTATTCGTGATGTCCCTCGCTCTTGGAGGGAGCCAAGACATGGATGCTTGGTATGATGGACTCACCTCTAGGGGGATATCTTCCTTTCAATAGTTTATCGAAGTATTTTGCGATCAATGGGATCCTAACGTTAAGAAGGAAATCTTGAAGATTTTGGGCCATGAACAAGCCTCTGAAGAGCCTAAAGAACTCCTTGATAACGAAAGTGAAGATCAAGGAGCCATCATTGAAGAAACCGAGGAATACACAAAATTTGTAAAATTTCCTCCATTGACGGTCTCTTATGATGTTTTGACTCTCTTAAAAGAAAGTTATGAGAATGTAGAAGACAACAATTATTGGGAGTTCCTTAGTCCGCCGATGTACGACTCTTCGAGACCTTGCAATGCCATAATGGATCCTTTCCCTTGCATAGGTGTGGGAAAAGAAGTTTTCCCAGTCATTGACGATGTTCCCACTATCTTTAAGACCATCATGTCCCTGAATTAGCACTTCCAGCATCATCTTGTGGCAAGTATTAAAGAAATTGTTCCGCCCTTTCTATCCTATCTCGGTAAGTCATTAATGATCCATTTCAACGAGATCGAAACAGGTACGTGGACAGGTATGATTTTCATTCCTCGGCTTCATATTATTTATTGTTCATCTTTTCATTTGAAGCATGAAGATATGAATTATTTTGCTGACAAACTCAAAATTTCAAGGATTATTTGGAATACTGACGTGTTTTTGAAAAAGACAAATAATATGGGTGTATCCAAAGAAATGCTTAGGTGGATGCAAGTGTTATCACATATACATTGTAGTTGAACAACCATGATGCAACATACAGATTTATCTCTTTATTTTTCAAACTATTCATTCACATGGGGTTTTAGCATGGATCATTACAGCCTCGGCCCTTTCAAAGCCTTAATCAACAGAGTTTCCTTGCCAAGACTGAGATTCACTAGTCCATTGAAATGATTTCAATGTTGACCTAGTTCATTTGAGCAGAGTAGCAGAGCAAATATGGTACACACAGTTACAGAGGAGCTTATCAGATGGAGACAAGTATATATGGTGAGATCAAGTATATGTTTCCTTGGTTTGTTTTTGCTCTATGATGTATATTAAACACCTAGGATCGTCTTGTTAGGATGATCATGGTGACCTATGCTTATATATACAAATGCTTGAACTTGTGTTAAGACTGATCAAAGGCCTCAATGTTGAAGATTGTTGCTCATGCCATGCTTTATACAAATGTTAAACCTTAGTGCTATGTTGGTTCCATGTGTCATATGTCCCCGTACATCCAGTTCATCCATGATTGATTCCCATCCCATGACTTTGGTTTGATTGAGACCTATGAGATTGAAGATCACGTTCCCCACTTTGACTCCTATACATGAAGGATCCCATGTTGTTTTGTGTCTCGGCTGAGTTGTGAAACAAAACTTGTCGACGCCTTCATCCTTCTGGGCCAGGAGAACCTACTGGTGTTGGTTCCTGAGCTTAGGCGAGTTGGATTTTGAAGCCTTGACCTCTATGGTTGGTTGCCCCCGATGTTTGGTCCTGGTTGTGGATATTCTCGCTGGTTGCCCAAAGAGTGTCAGCTAAAACTCGAAGCAATATGTCTACCATCAGTACGTGCATTATGTGCTATAAGTTCTATCTGTTAAAATGCAAAGCCCTCAAATAAATGCAAACTATGTCTTTAGACACAACTCAAAAAGGGCTATAAAGTGAAATTGTGAAAGGCCTAAAAGCAGTGAATAAATAAATGCTAAATCTAAAGACTGTTGGCCACTATTGAAATGTAAGGATTAATTCCTCACAGAGCCTACGGGTTTTGATGTGAGATGGGGCAAGGGACTGCTAATTCACAGTGTCCCCTAGGATCTTTTCACTACAATTTCTTGTGTACTCAAAGCAAGGGTCCTAGTAAAGATCCTCATTGAGGTTGTTTCTTAGCTTGGATGTGAGCCATAGACATGTTGTTAGAGTTGAATGGGCTCTTTTCATATGAGCTCATCCACTTGTGAGACACCACCATCCCCTATTGTTCATCTGTCATGTATATGTCACTATGGTCGTGTGTAATGTCATCATTCTGAGAGATTATATGGCCAAAATCGGCTATAAGCCATCTCCCTTTACCTTATCCTTGTTTTCCACCCTCACCCAACACTAGCACACCATTTAAACTTTGTAAGCATGGCATGCACAAGAGACTTCCATAAGGTTCTAAGATCTTTCAAAGGCACAGGTATATCTTACTTATTATTATTATTGTTGTCACCATGATTATGAATAACATGATTAAGTTGGGTTTTGATATACACCCTGCAGGATCATATTGGTATAGTATCTCACCTCCAGTTTGGGTACTTTGACCTGGTCAACCCAGTTGACCAAGTCAAACACGATTCCCAAGGCAGTGACTCAAAAAACAACAATGCTTATATTTGCTCCAAACATGCCCAGGACCAATACTGCGGTCTCAGTTTTCAGAGTTTGGCCCTGGATCTCATGATCAATGATTATTATCACGTTATTATTGGCCAAATGATCAACTTTTATTACAAATTGCAGACTTTTTGGTTCTCCTAGAATATTGCAGTGTTCCAAGGGGTATGAGTAGTCACTTATACCATCCTTCTATGTTTCCAGATCATCCAGTACAGTCAGTTTGCCCCAGTTCTCAATCTCGACAAAGTTATGATGATTTTATTCAGTTTCAAAGGATGTACCACCAAAAATGAACTAGGAAATTCACTATAAAAATCAATTTGGCCTGTTAGGTCAAGGAAATGGCAAGGAAACTTCTCAAATGATGTATTTTGGCTCCCTGGACTGTTCTTCACCAGTTTCAGTCAGCATCTGGTCCGAGATTATTTTGTTATGGCTT
This sequence comes from Pseudotsuga menziesii, assembly GCA_001517045.1. Taxonomy (NCBI): domain Eukaryota; kingdom Viridiplantae; phylum Streptophyta; class Pinopsida; order Pinales; family Pinaceae; genus Pseudotsuga; species Pseudotsuga menziesii. Next base: position 159,340 of record LPNX011107156.1, read on the forward strand.
AGCCTGTGAGAACGTCCACCAAGGGGCATAGGGTGAATTAAGCCCCTAATGACCCCCTTTGATGTACTATCATGTTGTATCTTATGTTATATTATGATTTCCACCTTAGGGAGGCATCCTTGAGCAAAAGTACGCCCCCTTTGATGTGGTCATCTCAATCCATGTATTGATTTATGTATTTGTGATCTCTACCATTAATGATGTCTTAATCTTAACCGTCAGTCTTCAGATGATAGTTAGGTAAAATGTGGACACACTCTCAAGCTATTTAAGAGAGGTGATCCCCCCATTGTAAACCATGAGCTCTGGCATTGGAACTTCTGAATAAAGAGATTTTTCTAGGATTCAATACTTGTGTATATGTAGATGAATGAATGTGGTGATGATTGAAAATTTTTCTCTCTTGCATTGAGTTATTCGGGTATAGCATCTTGTATCTTCTTGTACCCATTTCGATTTGCAGGTGAAGGAGGCGAATTGGAGAGAGGCGCATTGGTGGGGGGACTCACCCTAACGTCGTTCTTCGGTTTGGTTTTATCAGGGAGTGGTTACTTCTTTATAACTCTCCATTTCCTTATCTTTTACTTCTTATTTGCAGATCCTGATCTATTTGTCATTACTTATTGGTTTTCCCTTCGTGTGGAAAGTAGAGAGGACGCTAGGGTCACCGGGCAAAGCATTTGCATCAAGATCTTCTTCGGATTTCTCATTTGATCTATGAGAAAGCAATCCTCGTCATCCATGAAGGTATCTACAGGTTCTAGGTAAGTTTCTCAACGTATTTCTCTGTATTTAATTTTTTCATGCATTGCCCATCAACTATTTTACTGAAAAAACCCTTGTTAGAAGTAGGAAAAATCATCGGATCGATTTACACTGGGAACCTACAAATTCGGCGATCTGGGTTTTGTCGTCCATCCCAACAAACCTCCTCTCCCTCCTAGGCGTCATGTATAGACTCCATCTGCCCATCTGCCCATCTCCAGGCACTGATCCTTAGGAAGAAAAGTGCCCCTTCCAGTCTTGCAACCAGTTTCCCCTTGTTTCTTTTCCGGTTTTGCTTGGATTTTGTTGTACTGTCAAATCTGTCATCCAAGTGAGTGTGTTGAAAGCCATAATTCTCTGATTCAACCTCACCTTGGAGAATTCCTATTTTTTTTAATAAATCCTCCCAGGGTCCCGAGCTGGATCTAGTGAACGAACACACTAATCCTAGATCTGATTGTAATTCCATAAGTCACTGATCCATTTCGCTTGAGTAACATTTCTACACCCGTACTCGACCATTCCTTAATTTGTGGTTTATCCCTTAAATCTAGGGTTTTTAGCTCTCGTCTTACGTATTCCCTATTTGTTGGTTTTGATATGGTGATTAGCTATAGGTTTGTCCCTTTAGGATAGGTCTGGGTCTCCCCTTTTGTCACTTGGGCATTCAGTGGCATAAAGAGAAGGGAATCCTAACCAACGTGACAACCATCCATCTTTTGGGGGTTAGGTTTTCGTGGTTCGCGGCTTTAGTTGCTCATCCCCTCTGCCATCCTATACAGGATTACTCTATGGGGAAACTACAAGATCTGTGATAACAACAGGGATAGGCTGTGGTTGATATGCAAAGACCTGTTTTGTTTTGCGACTAAAAAGAAATGCCAATGATTACTTTGTCAAAAGAGGCAACCTTTCAACAGTTCTGGAAGTCTCACTGCCACTAACAAAGAGACAATCCCCCACCAAAATTTGCTAAAATAGAGCCCTCTTTATACCCTGGTCCCTAACCCTGAGAAAATAATTGCAAAAGGCTGGCAACCTCCTTGTTCTGAATTCATGCCTACATGTTGAATAGGGTGTGGATTTTCTGTCTAATGTAGCCTCATAGACCTGAATCATATACTTGGGAAAACTGATATCAACATGACCAATTCATGCAATTGGAATCCATCGAAAACATGTTATAAATAACACAAAAATGTGAGTTGTATGCACACAAGCATGGACAGGAATACACATAAGAATGAGAAAGAGCGGATTCATTCATCATTAGGTGATGCATTATCCCATTACATAGTAGAGGAGGAGTACGTTACATAACTCTTAAATATCCAACCATTTAACTAATAAATTAGCAAATACATTAAATAACTCATTACTACTCTTTATTTATCAAGACTTTACTATACACCTACATCCTCAATAATGTCCAAGTTCTAATTATGACAATTATAGTATTATCTCTAACAAGAAAACCCTTAACAGCAATACTATACCATGGCATTCTTGTGACTATTGGTATTTGAAATTGTAATATACATTGCGACTATAAACATTCTTCAGGGGTTTTTAAGCAACATGAACATATTCGGCAGCTGCTTATGCTTTGAAAAATAACTAAATAAAAATTGGAGGCAACGGCTATAATATGAAGTTCCAAAATAGCAGATGGATATTTTTCTTGTTAATGCCAAGACAAACAGTAAATAACCTGCCAACTAGTGGCCGGCTTGTAATTATTGGTAGCCAGGATTACAGGTGTTAAAATCATTCCATAGGTATAGCTCCCCTGAGTTTATCCAATATGGCAAATCCTAACAAGAGAAAGCTGATGTACTAAAAGATGAGAAAAATTGCAATAGACAACATCTATCAATGAGTAGTATTTAACCCTCATACAACACAAGATTCCAGGAAGACAAAGTACACAAGTAAAGACAAAAAGGGGAGGTTCATGAAGACCTTTTAAGATGAAAATTTTAATACAGAAACCTGACAGTTAACCTAAGCATGAAAAGAAAGACAGGAAGAGTGGATGTAATAACTGACCTTTGCTGTAAGTAAAGCTACAGCGAGTGGAAATTCTCCCGTTATGGTGATGAGGAAAACCAGAACAGGAAGTGAAAGGAAAGAATTATAGTACATAAGCTCAACTGAAGATAGCCCATCTTCTGCAGCTGACTTTTCAACCAATACCAAATATGCTGTCTACATTCCAATAACCATGATTAGTATTGGTTCTTGGGACCATATCTTTAAAATGTAAGTTTACCTTAGGCAACTACCCCATTCAATGTTTCTTTGACAATTGATTTCACCATATAACACGAGAAATTTATGCACAAATAAATATATAGTGACCCAAACCTATGTTTGTGTCTCAAAAAAGAACACACACAATCATCCTCAGTCAAATATGTCAATATGCATGGGCCTTATTGGGATGGGCCATTTCTGTTAAGGTAGAGAAAAAAGAAAACCTGAAAAAATACAGAAGTAAGAGCTAAGGTGTATCCGAAGAAATCAAATGTAAAATCTCCTAAAGCCGCAATCATCACACCAACAGCTGTCAAGATAACTGACAATGAGACCTGCAACAAATCATCTGTCAAAGAACTGTTCATGATGAAATGCCTTTCTATGTTATAAAACAACTTAAGACAAGAAATGCATAATAAGATTCTTGTAAAACCCCAATTTTAATTTATGTAAATATCCTAAAGAACAGTTGGAAAATTTATAAAAAACTAATCATTTTGTTATGACATCCAAATTTTGTAATGGAAGCTATGTGCAAATGCCCAATTAGACATGGGATGCCAAACCATGATGTAAATAGTTTTATGTTGCTTCTTTTGCTTTTGGTACAGGATTTTAAAACTGTCATGAAGTAAAATTTGTGTAAGTCCACTAACTAGAAATAAGTTGCTGGATTGCCAAGGGACTTTAATGGGGCTTGAATTTGTCCTTGGGAGTACCATGAGTTGGTCTGAGGGGAGCCAAGCTGATTACGATAGAGAAAACCTTCATTGAGAAAGATAATCTTATCCACAAGACAGATTAAGTTAGTGGGAGGTGATTAAATAAGCTCATGTCTGCCAATGATTTTGTTACATAAGCTGACATATCATGACGGTTTCAACTCCAGTGAGATTTTACTGCCCTTTGACACTCTGGTATATCTGAGTTTTGACACAATAGATGCATTAACCCTCCTGAGCCCCATCCACCTCCTACAACTTGTTGAAGCTATACAGTCACTTTTTGGAACAAGAAGCTTCTTTTTCATGCTTATGTCTCTTTCATCACTATATCTTCAGAACTTTGGGATATAGCATATTAAGAGAATTTGGCTATCACCAAATTCTTGAAAGCTTCCTCTAAAGTGGTGTACATTGCATTGATCTACTAGTAGCCAGCAAGAACTTGTCCTCGCCCCTTACTTATTCTGATCTAGTAGTGGCTAGCAGGAAGACCGTGATCTTATAGTGACCAACATGTACTCATAGATTAGGGAAATCGTGAGGAAGAGGCACTTCTTGATCTGCTAGTAGCCAGCAATGTTACTGTGGTTGCATAGCAAATAGCCCTCTCACCTCCAAAACAAATGTCTCAACCAGTGATCTTTTGGGCCCAGTTAAAATCACACCAGCTATACCACTGATGATGCTCTTGATCCCACAAATCCTTCCAAAAGAAGATCCCTTTCAATGACAATCATTTCCCAGCAAATCTAGAGAAAAGGCCAGCTTGAATTTTGGGGCATGGGAACATGTAAATTAGCCATGACACCGAATCCCAGGCATCCCAGGGCCCCACAAACTGCCAAGCAAGAAAAAAGGACACAACGTCCCAAGCTGCCCACAGACTCTCGAGTGAGGCAGAAGTTGCTGCAGAATTGCCAACCATAAAGCCTGGAGCATTCCCAATTATATCACATAACTGAAAAGAACCTTTTATACTTGGATGGCTGAGCCTGTATAATCTGGTGTCAAACTAAGACTTGCCAAGGAGCATCACCCTCCACTGTGCTGGTGACCCATTTGCTAGTGAAACTGAAAACCACCCCTTGCGCTCTTATGTCAGGAAGGTCCAAACCCCCTTGGTCCCTTGTTAAGGTGAAAACATCCCATTCCACCAAGGGGACCCCTTTTGCGACTCCCTTCTTGCCCCAAAGAAAACACTGGAGAATGTGCTCTAACCATCTGTATGCTGCTTGAGAAAAAAATTACACACGAGGAATAATAAATGTGCCCAGCCTTGCAAACCCTATCAAACACTGTTACGTTTTCCTACAAAATGAAGACCAAGGTGCCCATTGTCTTTTCGAAAAGCAGTTGTATGGATCAGGTCCATTCTAGAGGGCCTAGAGACGGAGGAATGGGAATCTCTTTTAAATTTATGTGACCAAGGAGTTTTATGAACTAGCGAGGCATTCCTTTGACATTACTAACCTTCTAAACAAAAAATGGGGGGTGAAGGACCTATGCCACAATGGTTCTGGACGTGCTAATCCATCTAGAAATCAAATTCTCTTTTAAACAGAAAATGTGTGGGTGGCTTCTACTCCAACAAGGGTTGGATGTTGTTATTGTTATAAAGTGGCAACAAGGAAGGTCTTCTAGCATTGCATGTGTCCTTGCATGCTAAGAAGACATTAAACAGGAAGCCAAATGTATTTAATGTGATTTTCCTAAGTTTGGACTTAGGAAAATACATTATGTTGTCCGTCGATTGCACACCAGCAGCAGAAATCTTTCGAAAGCTGTCTCCTCACTTGAGAAAGTGGGAGAGGTGTGGCCTTGGGGGCAAGCACAGAGCCAGGTACTATCACCTACTCCTAGCTCCTCCGTTTAGGCTAACTCTTAACGAAGCCAAGGGGGGTCATCCCTAACAAAGAGTTTACTATGGCTCAATGTGTTTAAGTGTTTTTTGATGTTATGATGCGGATGGGTGTTTTTTAGGAGTTTTTGAATGATTACAACATTATAATAAAATGAGCAATCCACGTTGCGATTACAAAACACAAGATTTGAGACGAACAATACAAAGATGACTTGGAAATTAAAGGCATCCACAGATAGATAATGATTTAAGCAAACATTAGGGACAAATGGTCCAGATCAAGACAATGCATGGAAGTTTAAGACCAGTGCCAAAATGGAGTCAAAAAAGTGCTTGTGAATGCTAGAATACAAGTCTCAATAGTAATGTTTGTGAGATCGTTTTGCAATTGTTCTTGGTTTATTTTATTGTAAATTTTAAAGATGATCTTGCTTAAGGTGTCTAGGAAACCTAACCGGAAATACTTCCAGTGGCTTCGTTCGAAGACATGACGAACTTGTCTGGAATCACAAGCTAGGTGTTCAGAGAATTTAACCAGCGAGTGTCCAGATTGGGTTGCCCGGCACCCACACTTGGAATTTGCCCTCTACCTGAGTATTATTTATCAAGATAACGCTAATGCATTGGTTATGGGGTGAAAGTTTTATTACGTTATCACTTGCAAGATTAGCAGTCCAATGCCGTTTTTGGGTACTCCAATTTTTTAGGTCGATCAAAGCATACTCCGGCAAGGAAACAACGAGATAAATTAATTAGGGGGAAATGTGAGTTGCAAAATTTTATTAAGTAAATTAATTAAAACCCTCCAACAAAAAGCACTCTTGACTTTGTCTTATGACAAAAGTTCAAGAGTCTTAGCTAAACTATATGCTTGATGCAAGGAAATGCAGTGGGAATGCTCTCCGATAGAGAGTGCTCGACTTGGGTTCCGGCAAGTTCAAATGCAAACAGTAGAATGCATGAAAATAAAAGAAAGACAGTTAAACAAACTCTCTGACAGAGAGCACTCTTGATCCACCTTACGGTGAGATTCAAGAGATTTTGGTTCTTTTTAAGATTAACAATTATAGAGAAAGATACACCACAATGCAAGTAATAAAATCTAATCTAGCAATTAGTAATTATACTTAATGAACAACTAGCAATTAGTGGAAATGAAAACTAAGTCTAATCAAAAGAACTAAGCTAAGTGCTTTAAGTTAAAACTACACTAAGTAAAAATGAAAAAGAACACAAGACACACTTTCCCCAAATAGGGGAAGTAGAAAAGATGGGAGGCTTGCTCCCACTAGCCTTTTTATTAATAATTTAAAATGCTTGGGGATTTTAACCCTTGAAGAGAACTTAAAAAAAAATCAAAAGGTGAAGAAGCCCTAATGGCTTGTACAAAAAAAAGGATGTGGTTTGTCTTCTTGTTGGGAACTTTTTCTTCAATATTTCCAAGTCTTTAGACTTATCTTTGGTTGCCCTCTTCTTCAGTATCTGCTCAAAACAAACAATGACTCAAGCACCCATTATTCGTTAATAAAAATAAAGTAAATCTAGATGCAAACAAAAATGAAATTATTCTACGTGCAAAAACTACCCTTTTAAAATGTAAATTTTTTAGTCTTTTTGAAGCAAAACTAGACACAAAACTTTTACAGGCAAAGTGGGGAAGATGAAGAGGGTAAAATGGGGCAAAAAGAAAGCAAAAAAGAGGGCTGAAATAAGTGAGGAAAAGAGGGAAAAGATGAAAGCGAACAGCAGTAAAGAAGGCTGCAAAAAAGAGAGAGAGAGAGGGCTAAGAGGGCAGCGAAAGAGGGCTGCAAAAGAGAGAGAGAGAGAGGGAAAAAAAAGAGGGCAGCGAAATAGGGCTGCAAAAAAGAGAGAGAGAGAAAAAGAGGAGAAGGTAGGAGGCCAAAAACGAAAGGGAAAGGTTTAGGGCTTCCAAGGTAGCAAGTAACCGAGTTTTAAGATGTAGTTTTGAGTGATGGATTTTTGAACTAGTGCCTCTTGCCAAACTTTTTTAGGCTTGAGATCAACTTTAGGAGGCCCTAAAATGCACACAATGTCAGAAAAATAGGTCTTTTGAAGAGATGAGAGAAGCAACCGAGCTCAAACTTCTCTTCAAACCTGGGAGATCTGCACAAGAAACCACTTACAAACACATCCTGATCAAATATTGTATGCAAAGCAAAATGGGATTAGAAGAGTATAAGTATTTCCAACTACAATCTACTCCTTCAAAATCACATAAAACCCAACATAAATGGACAAATTGAACTCAAATGCCCACCCTATGGACTTAATAAAGCCTTCTAAGCTAACATTTTGATCAAAATAGTGAAATATAAGTAATAAACAAGAACAAAATCACCTTGATACAGATGAAGCACTTCCCATGACAAGAATCAACACACCATACGGACCTCCAAAGTCACTTTATTTCAAATAGCAAAAGCTATAACACAATTACAAATCTGGCAAAGTAAGTTTACCCAAAAAAAATCCATGAAGAATAGAGCTCCAAGAGCCTCTATTTATACAAAAACCAAGCCCGGGAGAGACATTAATGAACTCAAGAACAACCCGAAGATAACTAAGTTGAAGAGGAGCTAAACTGAATTGAACCTTTGTTGAAGTGAAGAGGAACTAGAGAGTTAGACGCCACATCTGCTACCCACTCAAGTCCAAAGGGCCACATCACAAAAAACCTTACCAAACTCGCCACACGTGAGCCTCTTCCTCATGCGAATGGTACGGCACATCAATATGGTTGACGTCACCATAACTCATGACACGCGAGCTCTCAAATGAATGGACCAAGCCTTAGAAAAATTTAGTGTTTACAATCATATGAGAGGGGTTGCACCATCCACCTATTCGTATCCACCCAATGCATGTTGGCGCAACCTTCAAACAAGGCAACGTGAAACCTTTTAGTTTGACGTCATGCTCCTATTTCGTGGCCATCCTAGTTAACAATTAATTAAAATATAACCTTAATGCAAGATGGGGTCCACCCAATCTTCTTCACACCCCCACGCTCCATGCTAGCGTGAGCTCCCCATTCATGTCATCCCTTCTCTTGAATTAAAACGTAGCATCTCTTTTACCCAAAGTTTTATATGCCATGTGACTTGAAGGGGGTCGTAAGACCTATGGCCCACCTGCCATGTCACCCTTTATCATTTAAAAATCAATTTTGACTTTTTTAAATATTTGACTTTGGTGCATTCTATCCAATTTTAGCATTTAAATGCTATTCTGGTGCTCAATTAGCTGAATGATGACTTACGGGGTGCTCCGGCTGACCGAGTGATGGTGAAAGTGGCCCCTAGGGTAATGATGCTACTCCGGGCTTGAAAATGAGCCCAACTACGCCAGAAACAGACTCCGGATGACATCTTTATTACATTTTGAAATTTTCCATTTAAACCATTAAAAATGGCTTAAAAAACGAAAGAAAAAAAATATATTTTTCTCAGAATCCAACGAAACTCTAGGGGGACCTAGTACATGTTCATACGACTCAAGCGAATGCCTAGCATGACAAAAAACACTGACACGAAGGCTCTAATAACCTCCTAAGGCCGAAACACCAAGACAACTACCCCAGCTTTGGAGGAGGAAGTGAAAAACTCAGAAATTATTGGTCGTTTGTTCAACATCCAATAATAACCAAGGGAAAAAACACTCTGGGCTAGTCGGCTTGATGCTCAAGTCCGGGAAGCCAAGCCTTTTATAAAAATTTAAATGCTAGGACATTTTTTACATTTTCCCCAAGGGGGTATGAACATGTATTTTACAAAGAATAAAAAGTTCAACCAAAAACTGGCTAACTCTGGAACACACTGAACTTCTGAACTCTGGAGATGAGCATTCATCATGCTCGATCACTGGCGGCTCAATAGGAAGTTCAACTATTGTACAAAATAGTTGGTAACACATTAATACTTCTAATTTGATTTTGACTTAATGGAATCACTTTTATAAAGTGAAAAGTGAAATAAACTTAAGTGGGGGCACACCCTTACGCCTACATTCATTTTACAACACACCACCACGTCATCATAGCTCCACCACATTACTCACATAGGCTTAGGGGGCACACCCCTCAGTCTGGTTCCTTGAAGCGTCACCATCGGATCCATATTCGACGTCGTTCACCACCTTCAGAGCCATATACTGCCTATGAGTCTAATTCGGATTCCTATCAATTCGAACCTACCTTGTTCACTGCCCCATCTAGCCTCATGGCTGGTGCACATCCTGATCTCTGAGGAAGTTGCGAGGTTTTCTCCTTTACGGTTTCCCCGAGGAAAATTATTGTGTCTGTTGTGTTTTGTTGTGCTTGTTATTCTTTCAGTTAAAGATCCTAATTAAATTGAATTAAAGTGCAAACTCCAACATGGTATCAGAGCTAACCAGAAAAGGAGGCATTGTGCAGCAGTAGGAAACTAGGGCTTCCTAGTTCAACGTCTTCTCTCCACAAATCATCAGAAAAAGAGGACTAGGCTAACTCGCCCTAGGAGGGCGCATCTTTTGGAGGAAGCAGAATCAAGTTTGAAGAATTTTCATTTTTGACCCAAACACTAGTGCCGAGAGAAAACTAGGGCATCAAGCTTTTGCGGTTTTCCTCCATCAATTTGGAAAAGGGAGTACAATGGACAACTCGCCTTGGAAAGACGCATCTTCTTGTCTAATCAGAGGTTTAAAATTCTTACTTTGGAGAATTAGGGTTTCTCTGACAAACCCTAGGCCAGCCAGCTCCAGAATCAGCGTGGGTATCTCAAATTGGTAAGACCTAAAATCTCTGCCATTTCCATTGCGAGGTTCTCATTTCAAAATGACTCACCACACCAAGCTTGATGATAAGCTTAAAGGAGTTGACAACTTCCGAGCATTTTAGTATAAGATCTCTCTTGTCCTTGAAGAAAATGATCTAGACAAATATATTAGTGAGGAAGTTCCAGCACTAGAAGGAGATGAGGCAAAGGTTATCCACAAGAAAAACTTGGTCAGGGCCAAGAGAATTATTGCAGATTCTATTAAAAAGCATCTCATTCCCCATGTGTTATCTCTGAAGACACCCAAGGAGGTGTTCAATGCCTTGACGAAGTTATTCGAAGGGAAGAACGTCAATCGGAAGATGACAGATATTAAGGAACCAGCTCAAGAATGTGAAGATCCTAAACTCAGAGACCATGCAATCCTACTTCACAAGGGTCGCTCAAATCAAGGAACAACTTGAAGCAGTTGAAGAGAAGGTAGAAGAAGGAGAGATCGTTATGACCACCTTGAATGGTCTCCCAAGATCATGGGACTCATCCATTCAAGGAATATGTGCAAGGAAGAAGTTGATCACTTTCAGCAGACTATGGGAAGAATGTGCTCAAGAAGAAGCTCGACTAATAACAAGAGTAAAAAAGATGGGAGCAAATGACTATCAAGCTCTCACAGTTCACACTAAAAGAAATCACAAAAAGAGGGAGGACCACCATCACAAAAGATAAAGGAGGCCTTATAGATATCTATCCAGTGTTAGATGTTACACAAGTGATGAGAAGGGACACTACTCCAGAAATTGTCCTAGAAACAAAGGTTCCTCCAACAAGAAGACTAACAAGAAAAGACGTCATGCTCACACCGCTGAAGATGATGAACTGGCAAGGAAAAGAACCAGAGAAGAAAGAGATGATTCTTTAAGTGATGAAGAATATGTCCTAATCTCAACACTCACGGACACTATCACACATGGGAGCAATGATTGACTTATAGATAGTGGAGCATCCAAGCACATGACAGGATACAAAGAATCATTCGCCAATCTATCTGAGCATGAGTCACCTCACAGGGTGAAGCTTGGGGATGACTATCAATACCCCATAAAAGGAAGTGGAGAAGCTTCCTACAAGCTAGACTACAGCAAATATTTGAAGGTGAAAGATGTTTTATATGTTCCAGGATTAAAGAAGAATCTTCTCTCCATCTCAGCACTAGATGCAAAAGGGATGAGGGTTGCATTTATTGATGGCCAAGTCCTAATTTGGCCAAAAGGAAAGACAATAAATGATGCAACAGTAATTGGAGAGCAAGAGTGAGGCTTGTACAAGTTAAAAGGACAAACTGAACAAGCATTCGTTCATGACTCCATGAAACCAAGTGAACTATGTCATAGAAGGTTTGCACATGTGCACTATAGAGCACTACCTATTGCAAGCAAAGCAGCTTCAAGACTTCCAGAAATCCAGACAAGAAATGAAGGCATTTGCAAGGGATGTACGCAAGTAAAGAATGTAAAGAAGGTGTTTCCCAGCAGTGAAAGAAAAGTGAAAGGAATATTGGAGATAGTCCACTCAGATGCATGCGGTCCCATGTCATCCAACTTACTAAGCAGGTATGTATATTATGTTTCTTTTATAGATGACTTCTCCTGTAAGACTTGGATCTATTTCTCCAATAGTAAAGATAAGGTATTTAGCAAATTCAAGGAATTCAAAGCCTTGGTTGAAAACCACACTAAGAAGAAGATCAATACCCTACGATCAGATAATGGCAAAGAATTCAAGGATCTTCGCAGAGAATCTGGGATTAAGAGGGACTTGAGCACTCCCTACAATCCTCAACAGAATGGCGTTGCAGAACGAAAGAACAGAACTATAATGGAAGCAGCAAAAGCAATGCTACTTGACCAAGATCTTCCTATGCACTTGTGGGCAGAAGCAACAAGGACAATTGTGTATGTACAGAACCGTACACCTCACAGAGTATTAAGCAATAAGGCTCCCGAAGAAGCCTTCTCAGGTGAGAAACCAAAAGTCAACCATCTCAGCATATTTGGCTACCCAGTGTACATACACATCGCAAAGGAAAAGAGAACCAAGGTAGACCCTTCAGGAAAGAAAGGAATATTCGTGGGATACAACGACACTTCAAAAGCTTACCGAATATACTTCCCTAGATTCAAGAAAATTGACATCGGCAGAGTCGTAAATTTCGATGAAGACTTGGCATACATCAAATCAAGAAAACTATCTATTGAAGAGATTGAAGAACCGGAAGCATCCAGAGTTAGAGACACGACAATGGAAGAAGCAACTCCAGAAGATCATGAAGACCACGACATGAGAAAACCACAAGAATCTGTAGAACCACCTCGTGAAAAGAACTCCCACAAAAAAAGACCATCATGGGCACGAGAAGCAATACAAGATGCAGAGAAGTATGGCGCTCCTGATATGATGCATAGAGAAAACAAGAGACCTAGACCATACCCCAGCTATGTGACATCATCGATAAAGATCCTTCCAACTACGAAGAAGCAGCAGAGAAGAAAGAATGGAAGGATGCCATGATCGAGGAGTACCAATCAATTATGAAGAATGATGTCTAGGACATAGTTCCGAGACCAAAAGGGAAGTTTGTTGTAACTTTGAAGTGGATCTACAAGATCAAGCATGCTGTAGATGGTAGCATTGAAAAACACAAGGCAAGATTTGTGGCACGTGGCTTCTCCCAAAAAGAAGGCATATAGACTACGAGGAAACATTTGCACCTGTACCAAGATACACTTCCATCAGATCTATACTTGCATTGGCAGCAATAATGAAATGGAAGGTACAACAGATGAACGTCAAGACAACATTCTTGAATGGTGTAGTTGAAGAGGAAGTGTACGTGTAGCAGCCACTGGGATTTGAGACACATGACAGACAGACTTGTGTGTGCAAGTTAAAGAAATCCTTGTAAAGATTGAAGCAGCCACCCAGGACTTGGTACGGTAGTATGGACAATTTCCTGATGAGCTTAGGATTTACCAAGAGTAAAGCAGATTCCAACCTTTACTTCAAGGTTGAAGGCAAAAGACCAGTGATACTTCTGCTATATGTAGATGACCTGTTTCTGACAGGTGAGGATGATCTCATTACAGATGCAAAGTGGAGGCTTGCCGCAGAGTTCGAGATGAACGACCTAGGGATGATGCATTAATTCTTAGACATGGAGGTATGGCAAAGTGCAGATGGGATCTTCCTTGGTCAAGGAAAGTATGTAGTGGAGATTCTGAAGAGGTTCGGAATGATGGACTACAAGGCAATGGCCACACCAATGGCATCAAACTTGAAGCTACTATGTGATGCTTCATCAGAGACAGTTGATGCCATGATGTATCGACAGATGATTGGTTCGTTGATGTAGCTGATGAACACAAACCCAGACATATGCTTTGTTATGAACACCCTAAGCCAGTTCCTGACGGATCCAAGACATGTTCACTTGATTGCTGCAAAGCATATATTGAGGAACCTAAAGGGTACAGTTGAGTATGGGCTCAAGAATGAAGCGAACCAAAAGATTAACCTACATGGTTATGTTGATTCGTATTGGGCAGGTAGTGCCACAAATAGGAAGAGCACTTCGGGATGCTACTTTAGTTTGGGATCCGATATGATCTCCTGGTTTAGCAAGAAGCAGTTATGTGTGGCACTAAGTACAACTGAAGCAAAGTATGTTGCAGCCTATTCAGCTAGTTGTGAGGCAATATGGCTTCGGAAGCTACTGTCATATTTGTTTGATCTCGAGTTAGAGGCGACTTGTATCTTTTGCGACAACCAAAGTTGCGTGAAGTTGTCAGAGAACCCGGTGTTACATGACAAGTCGAAGCATATTCAGATCAAGTATCACTATATCCGGGATATGGTGCAAAGAGGAGCAGCGAAGCTCCAATATGTGGCAACAGATGAGCAGATAGTCGATGTGTTGACCTAGTCGTTAGCCAGAGTGAAGTTTGAATACTTCAGAGAGAGGCTTGGTGTCATCCAGATGTCCCTAAAAAAAGGGAGTGATGAGACCGGAAGACGTTGATGCACTAGGGATGGTTCTCGCATGGTGGAAGACACATGTGGTCTTGTTATCACGGATCTTGTAGTTGTCCCGATATAGATATCCAATATAGGATGGCAGAGGGGATAGGCAACCAAAGTTGTCACCTACAAAAACCCTAACCCCCAAAAGATGGATGGTTGTCACGTTGATTAGGGATTCCTTCACTTTATGCCACTAGAGAAGCCCAAGTGACAAAGGGGGAGACCCAAATCGATCCTGAAAGAAAAGATCTAAGACAAATCACCAGATCTAACTCCTGACGAAGAATACATAAGGTGAGTGCTTGAAAACCTAGATTTAAGGATAAGCCTGTTATACAGCTGATTGGCATCTCTCCGTCCGAGTGCTGACATCCCTCAGGTCGGCACACAAAAGGACATTTATGGATTGAGGTTTGCCCAGTTTCATTATACCT
>LPNX011107156.1:174777-200268 GCA_001517045.1 Pseudotsuga menziesii
GCCACAAATTAAGGATACTTGAGTAGGATGATTAGTCTAGATTGGAAATGTTACTCAAGGGATAATATCAGGTGGCTTATGAAGATTCGATCAGATCTAGGATTTAGTGTGCCGGTTCAATTGATCAAACCCGGACCCTAGTGGATTTAAGCAAATTATTGAGAAATCCCCGGGACGTAGTTGATTTTGACAATTGCGGCTTCCTGCACACTAACTTGGATAAAATATTTGACAGTGGAAAATACCCAAGTGAAACCGAACAAAAAACAGAGGGAAATTGGCTGACTGCTTAAGGAAGGGTGTTTTCTCCCAGACTGAGACCAGTGCCTAAAGGTGGGCAGAGGAGTCCAAGCTTGATGTTTTTTAGGGAAAAGGACTTTTTTGGTATGTCGCACAATACCCAGATCGCCAAATTTGCCAATTCCAGGTGCAAATTGGTCCAGTGATTTTTCCTACTTCTAAATGAGGGTTTTTTAATGGAAGCGGTGATGGGCAATGCATGAAAAAATTAAACAAAAAAGAACCTACCTAGGAAACGTACCTGAATCATTGGTGATGACCTCCTGGATGATGAAGAATGCCTTTCTTGAGATCAAATAAGAATTCCGAGCATGCTTTTGATGAAATGTTGCTTCTGCCAGTGACCCTAGCGCCCTTGTTGTACCTGTCACACCAAGGAAAATCAATCAGTATGGCAAATAAACAGGAAATGCAAGCTAAATCAAGTACAGGGAAAAGAAATCATAAAGAAGTTGCAACCCCCTGATAACCAAAACCAAGTTGTGGAAACAGAGTGAGTCCCCCCACCAATGCGTCTCTCTTGGAATCGCCTCCTTCAACCTACAATTAAAACGGGAACAAGGAACGGTACAAAAACTATGTCGGAGTTATTTTAGTGGAGAAGAAAAGCAGTGTTAGTCATCAAATCATTCATTCATCAAGCAAGATACAAATGTGTAGTCCCAGACAAAATCTTTTTATTCAAAATTTCAGTGCCAGAGCTCATGCTTACAATGGGGGGGTCACCTCTCTTAAATAGTTTGAGAGTTTGCCCACATTCTAACAAACTATTATCCGACGATCAAGATTAAGACATCTTCGACGGTGGAGATCAAAAACATGAAGATCAATACATGGATCAAATGACTGAGTCAAACAAGGGGGCGCACTTTGCTCAAGGACGCCTATCCTAGGTGAAAGTCACAATATAACATAAAGTGTGACATAGTAATACATGAGAGGGGGTCACTAGGGGCTTAATTCACCCTAAGGCCCCTTTACACCTTCAAATCATATGATATAACAATACAATACATCATTAGCCAAGTGGAGGGGGCGCCCCTTGGGGGGCTTTCCTCGTTGGCTGAGCCAAAATAAAATAATTCAGACAGCTGTTGACTGAAAACTACTGGAGAATTGTTCAGAATGTTGAAACACATCATCTACCAAATTTCCAAGCCATTTCCTTGACCCAGGAGGCCAAATCAATTTTTTGGGTGATTTCTCTAGTTCATTTTTGCTCGTACAATCTCTGGAAAATGATAAATCCACCATAAGTTTGTCCAGGGTGCAAAGTGGGGAAAACTGACTGCGCTGGATGATCTGGAGACATTGAAGAATGGTATAAGTGACTATTCATACCCCCAAGAACAGTGCACTACTCTAGGAGAACCCAACATATTGCCATCTGTAATAAAATTTGATCATTTGGCCAATAATTAAGTGATAATAATCACTTTTCAGGAGAACCAGGGACAAACTCTCAAAACAGAAACCGCAGTATTGGTCCTGGGCATGTCTGGAACAAATATAGACCATGTTTTTTTGAGTCACTGCCTTGGGAACCATGCTTGACTTGGTCAACCCGATCAAAGTACCTAAAATCAAGGTGATATACTGTATCAGTATGATCCTGTAGGCATCCAGGGTAAGAAATGCTCCAATAATGTATATCAAAACCAAGCTTAAATCAGTTATTCATAATCATGATGACAAATAGTAATAATAATAGTCAGATATACCTGTGCTTCTAAAGAATCTCAGAACTTTCTGAAAGTCTGCTTGTCCATGCCATACTTACAAAGGGTAAAAAATGTGCTACTGTTGGGTGAGGATGGACAACAAGGTTGAGGCAAAGCGAAATGACTTTGACTTTGTGATTTATCTGAATAATGAAAAATACACACAACCAAAGTGACATATGCATGATAGACTAAACAATAAGGAATGGTGGTGTCTCACAGGTGGATGAGCTGATCTAAAAAGTGTCCATTCAACTTTAACAATCATGTCTACGACTCACATCCAAGCTAAAAATCAAGCTCCGTGAAAATCTTTTCTAGGACCCTTTTGTTGAGTACACAAGAACTGTAGTGAAGAGATCCCAGGGGACACTTAGAATTAGTTGTCTCTTACTCCATCTCACATCAAAACCCGTGGGCTCTGTGAGGAATTAATCATTACATTTCAATCAGATGGCCAACAGTCTTTAGATTTAGCATTTGTTTATCCATTGCTTTATTTGGGCCTTCAACAAGTTCACTTCATAGCCTTTTTTATTTGTGTCTAAAGACACAATTCACAATTTCATTTGCAAGCTTGCATTTCATAATATATAGCATATAGCTCATAATGCATGTAATGATGGTAGACATATTGCTTCAAGTTTTAGTTGACAACTTTTCGGGCAACTAGGGGGAATATCCACAGTCAGGACCAAACACCGAGGGCAATCGACCAAAGAGGTCAAGGTTTCAAAACCCAACTCACCTAAGCTCAAGAACCAACACAAGCGGGTTCTCTTGGCCCAGAAGGATCAAGGCTTCGGCAAGTTTTGTTGCACAACTCAAAGCTGAGACACAAAACAACATGGGATCCATCATTCATATAGGTCAAAAAGGGGAAAAGATCTTCAATCTCACAAGACTCAAACAGTCTAAGTCATAGGATAAGTTTACAATGGATGAAACTGGATGGACGGAGGCAAATGATAAATGAAACCAGCCTAGCATTAAGGTTTACAATTTGTACAAGCATGGCATGAGCAGCAGTCTTCACATCAAGTCCCTTCATTAGTCATAACACAGGTTAAAGCAACAATAGATATAAGCATAGGTCACCATAATCATCCTAACCTGATAAGCATAGGTGTCTGACATACATCATAGAGCAAAATCAAACCAAAGAAGTGTATACCTAATCTCACCAAATATACCTGTCTCCAACTGATAAGCCCCTCCATAAATGTATGTACCAACTCTGATATGCTGCTCTATTACAATGAACTAGATCATCACCAAAAGCATCTCAATGGACTCCTGAATCTCAGTCCTGGCAAGAAAAATATGACGAACAAGGATCTTAAATGGTTAAAGCTGTAGAGATCCACGCTAATACCCCATGTGAAAAATAGTACGGAATAGAATAAAAGACAAGTCTGTATGTTGCATCATGGTAGCCCAGTTGCAGGATGTATATGTGATAACAGGTCCTTGGGAAATAATGCACCTGGGGTGCTCCTGGCTGTACTCCCATGCTAGAGACGATGAGAGGTCCACCAATCACAAAGACACTTTGTGTGCGCCTAAACTAGTTCTTGCATGGTGGAAAACGCAGGTGGTCCTTGGGACATAAAGCACATGGGGTGCTCATGGATGTGCTCCCATGCTGGTAGACGCGGACTGACCGTTGAGAGACGTAATGCACCCAAGGTGCTCCTGGGTTGTACCACTGGAGGGAGACGTAGGTGGTCTGTTGGACATGAGGTGTGCATCTAGGATGCTCTTCGTGTGTGATGATGAGATGATCTAGATACGATGACAGTAGGAGACACAAGTGATTGCTATGGCAATGTAATGTGTGGTCCTTGGTTGTACCTACGTGATGGCTTTCCCATGGATATGATGAAAACCTAGATGTGAGCTACGCCTACATCCAGCATGAAAAAGGATTGGCTTTGTAGAACTTATGACGGATAGATTTGAGAGATGTCACTAATCAACGATCAACAAAATGAGGATTATAGCAGCAGCAACAATAATGATCCAGTGATGTTGACGTGTCCAGAGTGTTGATGACTGTGACGAGAGAATACCTTCCTAGTTAAGAGGGAGTGTTGTTGTAAATGTAACTTGGGAAGATATTTTATTGTATATTAATATTGTATTTTATTGTACCTCCATCAGAGATGTTTTTCCTTCGTTCGAGGATGTCATAATTATGTTTGGTCATGCAAGGTCATTGAGGTAAAACCTCTGTTGTAAGTCAGGGCAATAGTCTCCAGAAGAAACAATGTAAAATGTATTTTGAGTCTCCCAAGAGGCAAGTCAGCCCTGTTAGGTTAGGAAGTCGACCCAGTTAGGTTTTAGGTCAATCACTTGAAGGGTATAAATAGGGAGGCGCCCTCCCTCATTTATACACACACTCACTCACTCAAGTTCACATGAGTAAGATAGAGAAGACAAGTTCGCTAGAGGAGAAAGAGAGAGAGTTGCAGAAGACTTCCTATTTTTGGGTTTTTCTATTTTGTGATATTGTATTAGTGACGAATCTATCTCTAAGGAAGTTGCGGGGTTTTCTCCTTTATGGTTTCCCCGAGGAAAATTATTGCGTCTATTGTGTTTTGTTGTGCTTGTTATTCTTTCAGTTAAAGATCCTAATTAAATTGAATTAAAGTGCAAACTCTAACATTGCAATGGTGAAGTGAAAAGTGTACCTTGAAATTTCTTGGGTTTTGTTTAAGTAACATGTTGAGCTTAGTCAACTCAATGTGTGGGAGAAATGTTTGTTAGAATTGACTACTCTAACAATTACTAGATGCTCCAAGAAGCAAATAGGACAATAATGTTGATATTTTAGAGTTTAAGGATGTTGGTGACAATGCTTGAGGCAGTAGTAGAGATCAAATGGATTGAACAAACAACGTAAAGATGTGTGTTGTGTTCAATAAAAGTAATGGCCATATGGAAATGTGCATTACACCTTTTATTTGCAGCAAGTATGGGATGTTATGTATAAATCCTATTTATTGGTCTATGAAAATTTTGAGCTTATATTTTTCCTAGAGTAGATACTTGGGAGAAGTATTATGTGGTACCTAGGTGATACCATAAAAGCTTGTGCCTTGTGTCTCCTTGAGATGGAGTATGTTAATTGTGTGTATCTGTATCTATATCACATGTAAAGGGCATATCGTGGTAAGACCTGGATAGGCATGCATACCCCTTTGCCATGTACCCCTGATGGTTTGGATAGCTTGTTCGGTAACCTCTATTATGGAGTTGGTAAACACTTGGAGGAGTGGGCCATGTGTTGGCTAGGATGCTCTATGAGTGGACCATGTTGGTTGTAGACTTTGGGAGGTGTGTTTGACCTAGAAACCGGAAGTTTGTGTACATTCAGAGGGAGTTCATCAAGAAGTTGAATGAACCATGTATCTGAAGGACATCCTGCTAGACCGGCGGTTGCAGCAAGTACCCATGCATTCCGGTGGATGGTTGTTCCTTTATATGGACTTTGATAGTTTGGTGATATCTACATGATTGAGGTACAATATGGAAGTCCCAGGTTGGACCAGATATAGACTGTGCTGATCAGGAGGTTCTTCAATTTGCAGTGGAACAGTTGATGCATCGAATTGGCGAAAGAAGTTGATGAAGACTTGACCTGATGGAGATTAAGACAAGTACTAGTTAAGGGGAAGTGTTGGAATTATTAATTCATACCTGTCTAAATCTGTGATTCATGAAAATATTGTGGTTATGCTAAGTTGTTAGATTAGTTGGATTTGAGAGATTCTCTCCAACTAGTTCTATTTTTAGAATGGTTGAGATATTCCCTTACTAGTTTGTTAGTGTGGTTAAGATAGTATCTCTATCTTGAAGGAAATCTTGATGTTTATATATGTACCACTTGTTGATGTTAATAGAACACTCAGCATAGTTTTGGTTTGCATAAAGAAAAATGTCTACTCTCCCATGTTCTACCAGGGCCTACTTGTATATTAGCTCTGTACTAATTTTTCTATTTATATAAGCTGCATTTTCCTAAAAAAAACAGGTTAGACACCCAAGAATTTGCAGAATAACTCCTAGGCAAAAAATTCAGATAATATGACCAAATATGATATATTGAAAACAACCTCAGTTTAGAACGCAGCCAAATAGCGTCAATGAACACAGGAAATACCTGAAGAGGTGGCTTTCCTTTACCAGAGAAGATTCCTGCAATCAAAACAGCTAGAGGAGTAAGCCTCTTCAAAGCAATATACATAGGTATATTGACCCCTTTCAAACTTGCCAGAGCAAATGCCACATTTGCATTGTAGAAAATTGAGAGAGGGAGAAGCCTTTTTGCTGTATTCAGAGTCAGAGGCCGGGCTTGAGTGAAACCAAAGGCTCGACCAAAGTATATAAGTAAAGTTGTTACCAATTGCTGCAATGCCACACAGTATAAAGATCAAGAGAATGATTGAGAAGATACTCATAATATGATGTCTACTCTAATCAAAATCTGCTATCAAATGGTGTAATATATTCTTTGTGAAGGTAAAATCTGTGACTAATGTGTCACCTGCAGGGTAAGAAGAGTCATTGAATATGAAAATTGCATGAGAACCGCCTTGTTAATAAAAACCATAGCCATTGAAGCCACCCCATAAGAAACGGCTGTTACCAAACTGCAAAATTTGACCACATTAATACATTATAATAATAGTACGAATACATTTACAAAGCGCATAATCTTCCATCAAAGAAAGAAAAGGGGAAAATCTATTTATTTATTTTCTCCTCTCTTAATACACATCCTTCAAAACCAAAGTAGGACATATCAAAATGTTTGCATGATCACCAACCATGTGCAAAATAATCCTGTTGGCCAATAAACAAAAACAAAGTGCAATTTAGGACTCAGGAGGTACTCCTAATAAAACACAGACCAACTACATGTCTGTGCATCTGAAGGGACTCGTGTGGAAGCTTACAGGTCAGCTTGAACTGGGATAAAAACCAGTTTGTACCAAGTTAAGCGCCTAGTAGTAAATAGCATAGTAGCATAATTTGGTCGTATTGGACTTTCTTGTATGGAAATTCGGAGGTAGTTCGAAAATCGCCGAATATTCGGCATAATACGAATACGATAAATTTACATACATTTTTTTGCACATATTATAAAATAAAATAAAAACTATTTAAATTTTATTGTTTTATTTTTAATTTTCTCCATAGTTCATAATTAGTTTTAGATTTTAAAAGTTTAAAGCTTTTAAATTTATAATATATATTTTGTTTTATACTTTAATTATAAATATCAAATATTAAATTAGATTTAATTTAGGTTTATTTTGTAATATAAATTTTAGTAACTAGTTATAATATTACATTTTATTTAGGGTAATATTTTTTGGAATTTATTATTAGAAATTTGTTTTATTGTTTGATAAGTTATTTTTGGCATTTTAATTATTTAATATTTTTAGAATTTAATTTATAAATACATTATTAGATAAATTCTCCCCCCTCTTAGAGCCTATATATAGAAGTTTTAATGTTTTCTTTGATTTTTTTGTGATACGAAATATAAAATATAGATTGTATTTGACAAGAAAAATGGGCATGACAAGCCTTTTGCCTCTCAAATTCCAACACTTCATGCGAATAGTTTATGTATATTTAAAAAATAATTTAACTTTGAAAAATAACTTTTTTAAATCTACAAGCAACCTACTCCCGTATTTTTTTCGTACTTGAGTTTTTCGTTACATATTTTTTCCGTATCGAATCATATTCGAATCCATATTCGTACTCGAATTATGCTACTATGGTAAATAGTAATAGTTGCGATAACTATTTGCCTCTTAGGCGTATACAATAGCTCTAGTTTGCCTCCATAATAGACGTTGGCTCTAGTTTGCCTCCATAATAGACTTTGGCTCTATTGATGTAATTAAAAATGGCTACGGGTCTAATCCTCACACGCCATGCGCAGAGAATTTCATAAACCGTAAGGCAGATGGAGAAAAAGACTGCTTTAGCGAGTAAGCTGGTTGTAGTAGCAACAGGATGGAGATTGCATAGTAGTGTACAGTGTACACTACCACTAATTACGATACATGGACTCAGCCTTGTCTTACTATCTTAAAAGACCACCAACATAAATAAGTAAGAAAACCATATGGAGGAGACCAATCAAATTCTTCAGAAAATATACCTACCAATTTGACAAGAAACTTGCATTTATATGAAAATGCGATCAGCTTCAATTGATGATATTCTTTCTCACGTGCTTGACCTGAGATCCTTCTGGACTCTCTTTCAGGTTTTCTAGCAGTTCCAAAAACAAAGAAAAATTGAAACATAGATCACATTCTAGATCAAATGCTAAGGAGATGTGTTCCCTTAAAAATTACATCCTATTAGCATGGAGAATTCCTGCAGGGACTCCATCAGAATTTAGCTAGCGATCATCATAACAGTGACACATACGACATAACCACATCCAAACTCAAGTAAAAGACAGGAAATCTAAAAATCATATGCCAAACCAACAGACTCTAGAATCTAGCCAACTAGGCGATGAAGATAAGGATATATGTCGTATAAAATCAATCTGCATAAGCAAACTCATCAATATTAAAGGTAAAATTGTAAAACCAAATTCCATAAAGTAATTCAAAACATCTAGCTCTTTGATGATGTACATAGCCAGATCCTTTAGAATATCGACCCTGATATTTACAGTGTACACAAGCAAACTCATCAATATTAAAGGTAAAATTGTAAAACCAAATTCCATAAAGTAATTCAAAACATCTAACTCTTTGATGATGTACATAGCCAGATCCTTTAGAATATCGACCCTGATATTTACAGTGTACACAACCTCCACGAGATATTTAACTAACGATTATTTCTCACAAGAAAGAAGGCCAAAAGAGAAATGGACATTAGATTAGTAAGTAAATTAGAGAACTTGCACGTGTTAATCAGTTTGTCAAAGACACGTATTTAACACTTAAATAATTTAATAATGGGCCATAATGGTTAGAAGAGGCTTTACAATAATTTGACAAAAAAATATATGCCTTTCATAACTATTTGACTTGACTGTATTGCTTGGTACGTTTCATTGAACTTTTGTCTCTGTTCTCTTTTTTTCAGTGTTCCACCAAGTTTCCGGGACGGGGGGCGTGGGAGCGGGGAAACGCACATTGGGGACGTGTAGAGACACCCCAAAATTTTGGGGTATTTTGGGGGACCGGGGGTGGGCAGGCGTCAGGGTCCCTAACATAGGGGGGTCGGTCTCTAAAATTATAAAAAAAGAAAAAAGAAAAAGAAAAATATGAACCCCAACACATAAACATATCAATTCCTCATCCCATCACCATTTGCATACTAGCATGCTTATGTTCCCGAAGAATTTAGTGTAATTTAATGTAATCGTTATAGCCAAGCATATCATATCGATGTTTGTTTCTTTTTATTTGTTTCTATTTCATTTTAAAATGACCATATAGTGTAAAAGCCTAAAATTTAAGATGAACCATTTATTTTTTAAGTAAAAAAATTTAAAAAATCGAGGGCAGTGGGGGCCTCTCGGAGCCCCCCATTTTCAGGAGGGGGCGTGTGGGAGCCCCCCAATCCGGGAAACTCCTAGACCCGCGTTTCCCCAAGTTTCACAGAAAGGGGAGTGCTGGGAAACGTTTCCCATGGAGCCCCCCAGCCCCCGGGGCGTGGGAAGTCTAGGGGGCGAGCCCCCGACCTTGGGAGGCACGTCCCCGTGGAACACTGCTTTTTTTCTGTTGTTGATAGAGCAGCATTAGGAGCCGCTTTGAGTCCTATTGAAATGCATATGCTTAGTGTAGTCATTTGTTAGACATTAATAAAATTATCTCATTTTATCTTATCGAGTAAGAGTGTGAACATTAGATGCTTAGATTTACTTTCCCTTCTGCCTTTAGGCCTCGTTTTTAAGAAAGAGAATGAACAAAAAAATTTAAGGACAATCTCAAATCTCAATCTCCTCAAAAACACAAGCTTGGATAACTACTTTATTACTAAAATAGAATGTTTTCTTCTACATTTCATTGTTATTTGGACTGTCATCCATCATAGTTTGCCAAAACTGGAAATCCAAATACAGATATAAACTTATTATTGAATAATTCAATAATCATATTAGAAATTCCTCCATAAAATAATTGCAAGAGAAATCTTAGACAATTAGACAATTTAATCACTGGTGCGCACCTTTTCAGATTTATCCCTAGTCAGACTAAATGGTTCATTCCACATGGATTGCACTCCATGCTTCATGCGTGGTCATTCACGGCAATGCTATATGGAAATAAACGAGGCATGCTGATCTACTGACATCTACAAGATACATGCAGATCTACTGGAACGATGAGAAAACTGGGGCATGAAAGAAGAACCAAAAGACTACCCTAGGAATAACTTTTCAAAGAAAAGCTGTTCCACCCCAAACCAAGAGGGAACTTATAAAAAGAAAAAAATTTGACATCAAAGAGTCCAGCGAGATATCAACTTTACAGGCTCAACTTTTTCAATAACTTGGTGTTCTCTAATAAAAGTTATTTCTGAATGTTTATTCACCAAAACAATGAACTCTGATTCTTATACAAAATATGACTATTTAAGTTCCAGATAGAAGTAAGAATATTGAAAAAAAATTCTCAAATTTTTGCCTTTAGCTTTACAAATTCAATTAAAATAATTATTTTCCCACTTAATAAAATAAAATAAATAATTATTTTCCCACTTAATAAAATAAAATAAAACTAGCAGTGATTCATCTCAACCCCAAATCTGTTATGCGCTGAAAGATATTAAATTCCTTGAATTGTCGATCTCTATGTTTTCACACCAACAACTGCTTAGAAACTATCTAATTAACCAAATAAATGCATACACTTACAGAAGGAAGATGTTAAGGAACCATAACTTCCCACAACCCCTTAAAGACTTGTTTTTATCAGCTTTCGGATTCACTGTTTTAGGAATAGGTGCATACACAAAAGGAAAGTAAATGTCAAGGAACCATAATAACCATAATTCTCTTGTAGGTGTAGCAATCTTGGAAGCCCTTTATAATTCTCAAAATATCAATTATACATAGTTATTCTTTCACATAAAATAATTTAGTTGTATAGATAAGATAAATCATTTTGTCAATGTTCAAAAATGACCAAGAAAAGCCAATAATACTAAAGATGAATAAGAGAAGATAATTTTATTAATGTCCAACAAATGACCCTTTCATACCTAAACGTTGATACAAAGTGGAAATTCAAAGGCCAAGTAAAAAGCAAAGCTAATCTATAAGATCAAAGCTCTACTGATAAAAAGCCAAAGTGAAAAACAATGCTCTGGAAGAAGGTAAGGAAAAGAGCCTCAAGACTCCAACTGCTTGTCATTGGAAGGAGAGGGGGAAGTCCTCCTCTAAAGTATCCACTGTCGAATGTACAGCTATCCTACCAACTGAGGCCGAAGGAAAGGATCTCTGGATAGATGATTGGCTAGAAGAGCTGAATTTGGCCCAGGGGATGCCTCTATGTCTAGAAGAGATGGCTCATTGCTGGGCACTAGAGGAGGATGTTTGCCTGCTGGTCTAGTGTAGACTGTCCCGACATCTAAATCAGAAACTCTGAAGGGTTCTCACAGCGGGGAAGCAGACTGCCTCCTGGAGTCTAACGGATATGAGGGCTGGGATGGTGCTGCTATCTGCCTGACTTTTGGTACCCTGTCCAGTGGGAGCACCGGTAAGAAAGATGTGATCCTCTAAGTAGTGTCCGACCAAGTGAGCGGCTGAAGAAAGTAAGATCTACACCTGAGGGCCTCACCCATATATCACGTCAAGCACTGCTGATCCAGATACTAGAAAATGTAGAGGGGTAATTATGAGACTCTCTGAACAGGCAGTGGAACCGACTGTGTACAATCAGTAGTCAATAGACTACGGGAGTGTCTAAAGCACCCTAAAAGGCTAAAATGTTAATAGAAATCAAGAGATACAAATGACAATAAAAGAAATTTGGTTAAATGCTCATTTTGAATGTTAATAGAAATCAAAAGATACAAATGAAATAAAAGAGATTTGGTTAAATGCTCATTTTTAATGTTAATAGAAATCAAGAGATACAAATGACAATAAAAGAGATTTGGTCAAATGCACATTTTGAATGTTAAAAGAAATCAAGAGATACGAACGACAATAAAAGAGATTTGGTTAAATGCTCATTTTGAGTTGGCAGATCTCTTTGAGAAAAAAATACAGAAATTAGACACCTAGACAAATGTGGAATATTGGCCCTCAATATTTTCTTTGCACTCACTTAAAAAGACTGCCATGTATTCACGTCCGCTCGATTTACCTTATCTCAGCATTACACATGGACACAAAGAGTTGACGATCTGACCCCGCCCCACCTGGACTGTGTAGAATGCAAATCTAGGTGAAATTACCCATTCATGTTTTTCCCATAAACACTATGGGGGGAATTGCCACATTCGGCCATCAAAGTATGTGAAGGAATTTTATTACAAAAATTTCCAGATTGCAGACATTTATTCAGTATAACATGATAAAACTAGCATAAACCCATCATACTTGATCTAATAAGCCAGAAGAGTGATTTAAAAACCCTGATTTTCTTATCTAATAGGCCACAAGAGTGGTTAAAAATACTCAAGTTGAAAATCGCGATTCTCAACACCTAATAAATCCAAGGTTAATGTTGGTTTATTTATAGTTGTTAGTTTAAAAAGCATGATAAATAATACGGGGCACTTTCTTGTCATTAAGACATCTAAAACTCTGGCTCTTTTTCTCATTTATTTCCGAAGCAGAGCACCTGCATATTCTCCGGCGCAATGAGAGTGCACAGACATAACCTATCCATTAAAACCAAATCAGCTTGGTACCACAGACTACCCGGTCTGTGAAAATGCTATATGATTCGTTTTTATTCATTGTTTCGGTGATCATTAGATTTAGACAATTCATTTAACATTTAAGGAAAAAAGAATAAAACAGCATGAAATCGTACTCACCCAATATATACAGATGCTTCGCGATCCATAGAAATAGCCATGACTAATACGGAAATTATATTTTTTTCCCCAACAAAATAGATCGTTCTGTTCAGCCCTACACCCTGTGCCCTGCGCTTGCAAACCCGAATTAAAGCTTTCGAGCTATAAATGAAATTCACATAATTTCCTTCATCAAATATGGCAATCCATCCCTTTAATTGATGAGTTCCAAAGATTCCGGATATGCACAAAAAAAATTCTCCGAAACTATCCAGGACTTTACATCCCGAAGCAATCAGTCTCCAAAACAAAACCTACGGACTGTAATTTCACATCCTAAGAGGCCGATTCTTTGAATCCGACTATGGTCTGTAGCGGACCTGATCTGAGCAAAACGCCATTCGTCCCATGAGATTTTTATGGAAAAACAAACGCGCGCATCTCGTTACGCATAATTATACATGCTGAGATCGAACTTGCGCTGAATCTGATCGAAATCGACCTGTATTTTCGGTAGTTAGCGTGTTAGGGTTTGCCTGCATCTTTCTTTTCGATATCAGTTTCTACAGAATTAACAGTCCCTTTACATACTAAAACAAGAATTGTCGAACTCTAGCTACGATTTGTGCTGAAACCGATTCAAATCAAACAGCGTTTGCCCGATTAGGATTTGACTGACTGCAAGTCTTTCACTGTGGATTTTTACATGCAAAATCTGATGATATTTGATCCAAATACTTGGCATGTGCTACAAAATTTAACTTGTTGATAGGCCAGCTTTGAAAGATGGCATTTTGTAATTATCTGGGAAACATTGTCGCCGTGTGTGACGATTGTGTCAACGATATTCAAACAGTGTGAATGGAGGATGCAAAGGCAGTGCTTGTACATTGGATTTTGTGTTGTCATCTTGTGTTTCTTTTGATTTTTTGGGGGACAAGTTGAACTCAGAAAGTGCATACAGTTGTGCAAATGTGAAAAGTGCGTTGGATGTGGACGTCTTAAGAGAATCTCTTGACCAGAGGGTGTGCTATGTGTTATTTTGAGGATCCTGAGTGGATTTAGACCATTCTAATTTTAGTTATAAATTAGTAGTATAAAATTTTGACGATTTTGGTTGGATTATATAAATGATGACGGTGTTGAGTCCATTTATTTCACTAAAATAGGGATTAAAACATAGTTAAATTTTTATGAAAAATGGTAATTTTATCTAAATAATTTTTTAATCAAATTTTTAAACATTTTTATTTATAATTGAATTTGAATTAAGTAAGTTAGATTTGAAATTGTCTTAGAAAAATAATATTATGAATTTAATTAATAGTGTTTTATAAAAATAAATAAAAGAATGAACATCAAAATATTTATAATAAAAAATTATATATAATTAGAAAATATAATTATATTTAAAAAATATAACAAGTTATATCAAAATTTTATGACATACATTTAATGACAACTCCATCTAGTATTTAAAGTTTGCTATATAAAATATCGATAAATAAATTATAGTCAACCAAACTAATTATTAGTTTGTTATGATGTGAGTTAAATAATGATAAAATTATATGGGATATTTTTAGTCCCACCTCATCGTTCGCTGTGTTGGTCTCTCTCGGTTTGTCCTCCAGAATTTGAAGGTGAAAAGACATGATTTCTTGAACAACTGGCAGGAGCAGCGCCTTTGGCCAACAGAGTAAGAGATAGGCGCGGCTGGGGGGGCAACTCAGGGGATTACACATCCGCGCAAGGATATAAGTTGTTTGTTGTGTATCCAAACATGCCCAACAACCCAAGGATCTCGAAAACAGTTTGAAAAGTGAAAATTCTACCAAAAATTGACATGTTCAGTTGGACGCTTGTGCATGGAAGTATTTTAACAGGTGACAAACTAGAAAAAAGAGGTATCGCTGGTCCATTCCGTTGCCTGTTGTGTAATGAAAGCAAAGAAACCAGCCACCATTTGCTAATAAATTGCTCCTTTGCCCGTAAGGTTTAGGATCTATTGATCCATCGTTGGTTTGGCAATACGGATCGGCCAAGCAGTATTCAGCAGTGCTATGTCAATTGGGATTGAACTTATCAAGGTAACTTGGAAAAAAAAAACAGGCTTTAAAAATTGTTGGATGACGCTCCCAAAAGTAATGTTTTGGCATATTTGGCTTGAGCGAAATCAAAGAGTCTTCAAAGACAAGGCCCAGTTCCCATAACAGATTGCTGCTAAAACACAAGCACTAATGGGAGAAATATTGAATGCATCTTTGTTGCCTAAGAACAAGACCAAATTGTCGCCAGATGAAGTAAATTGGTTGCACTCCTTCAACATTTCTGAATTAGACACAACTATGGTTAAGAGATCATTGGAAGTTTGGGAATTAAGATTGGGCCAATCTTAGTTTAAAATCTAGATGAAAGAGAGGAAATTATTTAAATTTTTCTTTGACGGAGCTTCGAAAGGGAATCCGGGAGCGGCAGGTGGAGGGGTCATCATTTGTCCTGAAGGGAACATTGAAGCTTAATGTTACTGGAATATAGGAAATGACACAAATAACATGGCTGAAACTTATGGTCTATGGAAAGGACTTAAGCAACTGGAAGTCATGGGGGTTGAAGACACGTTGAAGAAGCCATTGTGCTTGGAGACTCTCGAATAATATTATAGGTTATGAATGAAACAATTCAATGTCAAAACTTAAGGCTTTCCAGACTGATCAAAAGAATTCTCTCTATTTCAAGAACATTCTGGCATCTATAGTTCTTTCATTTTCTCCGTGAGTTGAATGGAAAAGCGGATGTAGCAGCAAATAAGGAAATTGCATTAAGCATTAATGAGCTCTACGTTAATCTTCACCCTTATACAGCTATTCCTCCCTAAGAGGCAAGGTTCTTACAGCTCCTTGATTGTTTTGTCAAATTGATTGGGCAAGGTTTCTCTGGAAATTGTTGGCATAGTCTTCTCTGGTATTCTTATAAATAAGAAGTCTGTATTTCTTTCAGTGGCTTCTCCGTTGTTTTTATAATCTAAACCATAATTGTTTTTGTCTAAAAATAATAATAATAATAATAAATTCAATTTTTTATATTCAAAATCATTTTTCCCAAATTTTTATGTTCAAAATAATTTTTACCCAACAAAGAAATTAAATGTACAATTTTTTTATCTTACTTTATTTGTTATTTGATTATTGCCGAAATCGTTTTTTATCTTACTCTATTTCTTATTTGATCATTACCTTTAACATTAACTCTTATCCTTCATTCATATTCACTTGACTTTAATCATCATCATCATCAATTATTCATTTACATTTCTTCCAATTTTATATTTATTTCTTTCCATTACCATATTTTCTTTAAACTTACTTTTCTTGTCGTTGTAGCAGCACGGGAGATCACTCATATGAGAATAGCCAAATGTTTATGCTGAAGTTTAAAAGAATGTTGTTGTCCAAAGTCTCAAAGTTTTATTTTTTAGGAGTAGTTTGTTTTTGGGTTCCAAATTTAGGGTATAGAAGCTAAATTCTATACCATTTGCATTGAGAATTTAAGAGTTTTTTAGCAAAATTCCTACGAGGATTGTTGAAATGACAGTTTTGGGTTATTGGAATTACAATAGTATAGATCTATTTTAAACTTGGATCTACAAAGCACTGAGGGGAATCCAATTTGTTGAGGTGTGTTTTTTTTTATCTTAAATTTTTTACTTGTCGAAAAAAAATTTACTCAAGATCTTCTTGAGGTGTTGGCTCAAGATCCCTCTAGGTGCTTAATAGATCCATGTCATTTTTTTATTTTATGAGCCAACGCTAATTTTTTTAATAATTTTTTATTTGGTTTTACATTTTTATTTTACGAGGGGACATAGATTTTTTTAATTAGTTTTTATTTGGTTGTAATTTTTATTTTATGACCTGACATGAGTCTTTAAATTTTATTATTATTTTTGGTGTTACTTTACGTGACAACATCCCTATACTCGGTTGTAAAGCATCTAGAGTATTAGGGTGCGTTAGAGGTAATAGAGGGTGTTGAATCCATTTCCACAATCAAAATTGTTGTTTGAACAATCAAAATCACAATTTCACTAAATAATAGAGCCATTGGTTTCAGCAAGACTCTTGTAGTACGGAAAGATTACTTTGATATTTTCAAATAGCACAATGAATTGGAATAGATATGTGAATTTGATATTTATATTAGCGGGAAGAAATGATGTATATGTTTATGAGAATGTTAAGCAAGTAGTTTTGGTTTTTCTAATAAAAATTATATTTATTTTATATGGAGCACACGTAAATGGTTTAGGAGGTGTTGGTTTCCTTT
Organism: Pseudotsuga menziesii; assembly: GCA_001517045.1. NCBI lineage: Eukaryota > Viridiplantae > Streptophyta > Pinopsida > Pinales > Pinaceae > Pseudotsuga > Pseudotsuga menziesii. The sequence continues at coordinate 192,156 of LPNX011107156.1, forward strand.
TGATAATCAATCCTTATTTGATCTTTAAACTACATTGGAGTATAGGGGAAAGTAGCAACACCAAAGCTTAGCTCCTTTCTCTTCAGGGCCTTCCTTGGTTTGCAAAAAAGAAAGGACTCCAAGAAATTCATGGTGTGGGTGATTCCAAGGTTGTTATAGACTGGATTAAAGGACTTTCAGAGTTGAATGTCTTACTTCTCTCTTTTTGGAACTCCAGGATCTTGGATCTTAAAAACTCTTTTCATTATATCTCCTTTGGACATTTTTACAAAGATTTTAATGTTGAAGTTGATAAATTGTCGAAGAGAGTTGTGGGATCTTTTTTGAAGAAGTGTTGGAAGGAGAAATTATTGAGAACGGGAAGTTGTTTCCATGCCAGAAGGAGTAATTGTTTTTTGTGCTAATAGTTGTGGAATTTTGGTTTCTTTTTTGTAGATGTAATGAAGATTGATGATGTTTTAGATGGTTGAGGGTGTCTCTGGCTAGCTGATATTTTGCTTGTGGCAAATTAAGACCATCTGGAAGATGTTTTTAGAGATAGGTTGACAAGCCAAGAAAAAGTCCTCTTTAGTAGCTTTTTTATATAAGTCGAATATAACTTTGATTCCTTATGAATAACAATTTACTTTTTTTTCGTTATGAAAAAAAAGGTAATCCCAAACTCTCGACTTGCTTTCCCTCTTACCTTAATGTACCTAAAGTGAAGAATTTAGTTAGTGATGATTAAGTGTATTTCTTTTTTTTAAAATGAAAAATGATTTGTGTTCTTTTTTAAATCGAGCTTGTATCATGAACCCAAAATAACCCATAATAATCAAGATTAAGGTATGTAATACGTGTACAAATGGTGTGAACAACTTGAAATAAATTGTTGGAACTGAAATAACTAATGTTTCCTTGGTATATCTCTCGATATGTGCCCCTTAATTAGTCATGTTCAATAGCATAGACATGTATCGAATGACGTGTTATATAATCTTTTCTTATTTATTTATTATTTATTTTGTATATTATTTTAATTTTTAATTTTTAATTTTTTTAAGTTTATATTTATTTTATAAAAAAATTCATTTTTTTTGCATTGAAAATAGTAAGATGCTTACAACACAAAATGAGGGAGATGTTGTTATTTAGGGTCAAAAAACCTTTAAGTAAGGTAAAATAAAATTTATAACTTAAAATAAAGTTATAGATTATATTAAAAAAAATTAAAATTAAAAACTTCATATTGGCTCACAAGATTAAAATATTATGAAAAGTAATTAAAAAATCCATATCCGTCTATAAAATAAAAAATTGAAACTTAAACCCACATCTATCAAGCAAGAGAAGGATCAAATTTCTTGAGTTTAAAATCTTTAAAAAAAATACACTTCAAGAAATTGGATCCCTCTTGGTGCTTGATAGATTTGGGTTTAAAATGGATCTGTGTTGAATGTCTTAAAATGGATCAGAGTTGAATGTCTTACTTCTTCTTATTTTCTCATTTTTTTTGTTGATTATATATATATTCATAAGTATGAACACTTCACCGCTTATGCCAAAAACTGTTAAAGGGAGGTCTAACACAACGACCCTACAAAGCTTAGTGGTCTTCTAGACTCTTTTGAGGAAAATGGAGAGGAAAGGGATGCAAGTTTCAAAAGAGTTAGAGGCCATGCTTGAAAACAAATTTGTGGACATGCTCAATAATAAATTTGCAGCCATGTTTGAAAATACTCTTGCTACCCGTTCTGCATGCAAGAAGTTGTTTGAACAGCTGTGATCTGTTTTGCATGCAAACAGTTGCGATCCGTGAGACCGACGTGAGCAGTAGATGCACACCTACTCGATTTGAATGTTGTGAACAAATCGCCATGCTTGATCCTACATTGACAATGCAAATGGCAACAAAGGGGGGCCTTCCCCCTCCCCTTCTTGCAATTGAGATTGTTGCCTTCAAGATGATGGTATCCTCCCTCTACAAGAAGCCACAAGGAAAAACAACGCATTCCCGGTTTGTGAAGAAGGTGGATGACGTTCCAACCATAGCCCTGCCTCCAACTAATTTTCGAAGAATTTCTTTGGCCTTTTCATAGCATGCATTGGTGGGTCATTTCACGAGCATGTGGCCCTTACTTGAGAAATCATGGAAACCACTAATTGGAAATCATGGAAATCTTTCTTTTTCAGATTGCATAAGACAAAGATTTAATATTTTGAAGTGGGTCGTATTTTTATGGGTCAACATGACTATACTTAAGGACTATACTTAAATCAATGGAATCTTGATTTTGATCCAGAAGATGGCATACCATCTACAGTCTCGGTATGGGTCAAGCTTCCACAACTACCCTTACCTTGTTGGAACGATGATTGCATTAGGGCCATAGGGAACACATTAGGAAGGTATATAGATAGATCAAAACCCAAAGGTCAACAATTTGTCTATGCCCGAATCTATGTTGAAGTGGATCTGGAGAAGGGATTGCCGAGTAAAATAAACCTTACTCATCAAGGATGGGTCCATAATCAAACATTGGACTACGTGCAACTTCCTTTCAAATGCAAGATATGACATGAGTATGGGCATTTTTCCCGAGATTGCAAAAAATCCCCATCTCAACAAACAACAAATAGATCTACCAATGAATAATGGCAGGCTCCAAAAAAGGAAAAAGGAAAAGGAAAAGGAAATGGTAATAAGCCACCACTAGATCCAGGTGATGCTGCATCGACCTCAACAAATCCCTTTGATGCTTTATCAAAAGAAAGTGAAGGAGCAGAGGAAGGAGAAATACCAAAAAACATAACAACAAAAGAAGAAAATAATATAAATGAAGGAGAAAATAGGGAAGCATTGGAAACAACAAACCTTATTGTAGAAAATGAAGAACAATTGGAAGTTTCAAAAGTAGAGCTTGAAAAAGAGAAACTACAAACTTCACATGGAAGAATGAAAATTTGAACGTAGAGAACAATACGATCGAGGTTAGACTCCGACCAGATCTGACACAAAAATCCTGCACGAGGTCTGTATCTGACCGATCGATGGGCCTTCTGCCTTACGTTGGCATTGACTAGGATGGTTGAGGAGTTGAGTCTACTTTCAGACTGTCAAACGTATTGATCTTTGCACAATCAATTCCCTCCCCAATGGCTCCTGGTGAGGGTGAATTGGGGCCCTCTTCATTGATCCCCACCGAAGTAGATGAATTTACACGATTAGTTTCTTCGTAGAGCAAGAAGGTAACCAATGGATCCCCCCCCTTGAAGTTTGTCAAGTGAATCAAAGATGTGCCTGTTGTAGCCCTGTCATCAGAGGATATCATCCGAGTTGCACTTTCATTAGCAGATCATGCACTAATAGGGAAGTATACTGGCCTATGCCCGTCCCTGAAATCCATTTAGAGTTGGGTTCAGAGGAATTGGAGGACTTTGATCTCCCAAAACATAACTTCATACTCAGTGGGTCGAGGTTATTTTTTGTTTGACTTTGAGTCAAAGGAAGATAAGGATTTAATCTTTCAAAACGGTCCTTACTTCATGGGGCCGCAAGGTCTCTATCTGAACAGATGGACGTCAGATTTTGATCCTGAGGTAGATATTCCTAAAGTTGTCCCAATTTGGGCCAGGATACCAAGCCTGCCAAGGCATTGTTGGAATCCATAATCGCTAAAATCGATCGAAAATGCCTTGGGAAGATTTATTTACACTGCAAGTCCCAAAGATCAGTATGTGTGCGCTCAAATCTACACGGGGGTGGGTCTTGAAGCCGGTTTAACTAAGGCTATCAAGATTATAGTGGGAGCCTGGTATCATTTTCAAAAGATGGATTATGAATGGTTGCCTTTCAAGTGTAGAGGGTTTCATGAATATGGGCATTTTCTCTATAACTTCCCTTAGAAACAGGAAGCTCATCAAGAAAAGGAAGAAGGATGGAAAGCAATAAAGAAAACCAAGTCAAGTCCAAAGTGCGGGAAAGCATCAAGAAAAGAGATGAAAAAGAATGTGTCGAGGAAATCCTCTCTGGAAGTAAATCCTGCACTTCAGAAGGCCAACGAGAAGAGTTTTGGACCATTGGTCAATGTAGTGGAAACTAACATTGATGAAAGAAAAGAAGTCGCCCTAACGAACGAATCTAAGAATGACATCATCCCATTAACTCATTCAAATCTAGGAGCAGTGGGGGCAAAGGAAGGAGGAATTTAGGAGAATACAGAAGAGGAAACTAAATCTGATGAAGGCGAAGAAGAGGAAGGGGAAATCGAGATGGTTACACCAGGTAAGAAAAAAACAAGAGGAAAGAAATTGTCTAAATAAGTAAGAGAGCAAGCCACATAGAAGGACAAGCTTCAAGGTTCTCAGCAAACCTTGGAAAAACTCCTTCGTAATCCCAGGAATACTCATCACCAAGGGCAATCCCAGAAAGGGATTCCCTCTTCTCCCAAGAGTAAGTAATGAAGTTTCTCTCCTGGAACTGTAGAGGTCTAGGAAGTAAAGTTAAGGAATGTTTTATGAAAGATTTAATCCGAATATCCCAACCAGACCTTTTACTGATCTAGGAGACAAAGATGGAGAAAGAAGCATTTCTCCATATAAGTGAAAAGTTCTGGAAAAAAGATGGAGGTGTCGTAGTCAGTTCTAGGGAAGCCTCCAAAGGAATTAGAACGTTATGGGATGCTCAAAAGTTTGAGTTGATTGAATCCAAGCACTGTTGTAATACTCCAAAATTTCGTAAAAATTTAAAATTTTTCTTATGACAATAAATGTTTACAATCGTCACTTAAGAGGGACATTTAACTATTAACATAATAAGGTTTAAACTACAACTAATTCCTTTATTAAATTCTAAATTTGCATACCTAATTATCTGCTTTCATAATTCAGTATTAAAGATTGATTTAGCAGGTGATGATCTGAAGTAACATGAGTTGAAACATCTGTTTGTTTACTATGTGCTAAAGTTTGTTTTACTGTTTGTAAACATGAAGGAACTTCAGTTAAAGTCCGAGGCTCACTTATCTTTTTAGCTAATGCAATGAAATGATGCTTCTTGTACAAGTCTTTTTTACAGGTAAGACGTTTTTATAATCCAGTTTCAAGATCGAGGTTAATTATCTCAACTAGCATAAATAAATGCTAGCATATTTGTTTAATTTTACAGCTTGAGCAAAAGAAGGTATCGTCAATTTTGTGTATTTACTTTTTGTTTATTTGTTCATAAGCGTAAATACTTCGAAATTAAAGTTACAACAAAAGAAATAGATTTTTTCTATTTAGTTTTGACTATAACTTGTACATCATATCTTTATCCAATTATTGTTACATGATGTCCTACATACAACTAGATCTTGCATTATAATATTATTTATTGCTGAGGTAATTTATAGGTATTTGTATCGACATTCAATCGAATGTCACATAGGCAAAAATACCTAATTCTAAGAGTCGTCATCGGGTATTTAAGAAATGCCTTTGTTAACAATGAAACTATCGAAATCGAGTAGAGTATATTTTCTTCATCTGCCTAAGTAATTTCCAAATGAAAATACAAAAAGAAAGACATTATGTCGTTATATAATAGTATTACTGCTTTATTTTAAAGGGATGAAGAGTTCATTACTTAATGAACCTAACTAACCCCAAACTCTTGCATGATTTAAATCTCATTAAGAGATGTTATATGATCAAATTATTCCCCTATTTATGCAATTTTAAACTATAATACCCTAACCCAAAAATTATGCTAAGTATTTCTATAATTAAATTCTTCTACTTGTAAGCTTTTTAACGAAGGTTCTAACCTATGTTACGAATAGTCTTTTGCATAATTCTAATACTCATCATAACGGTGTTTGTATCAATGTTAACCAGGCTAAAATCTTTTGCAGGCGTCGCTATAAGTGTAAAACTCCAAACTATAGAGCAGACCCATAAAATCGAATTCAAAGTGGAGTACACGTGGTTATTGGTTAGTGGTTAGGGTTTTGACTTTGATAACTCCACTATAAACGTTTCCAAAACCCTAAAATCTCACATTTAACCTATCTTTTTACTACTGTGGAGAGTGCTGCAGGCTTATGGCCTCATGGCTTTACCATTGTTTTACCTCTGCGTGTGAGGGCCTTTGTTTCCATTGCTTTACTTTGTGAGAGCTTTCCTCCATATGTTGTCCAATTGTAACTCTGTCTGGAAAAATAGTGTGGTCTCGGTTTGGTTTCATTATGGCCTTGGTCGTTGGCTTATACCATCTCATCAAGGTGTTGGATTAATTGCCTCTCTTGCCCAATTGCTAAGGTAAGAGGGTTTTCACTTGGCTGAAAACGCTGTGTATTCAAACTATTGTGCGGATGATGGTGAAATTCTCCAGGTAATCTCATGATTTCCTTATTTGCATTTTCCATAATTTCAAATGCTAGTTTTTTTTTATACAGAAAACTTATCATTTCTTCAATGGGCGTACAGGCCTGTCTACAAGAGGAGTTTCTAGACCGTGAGTTGGAATACTTTGGCAAAGAGAGGTCTCCACGTTCCTTAAGAAACCGGGTAAGCCTCGGTCCTTGCCTAAGGTTTCCTTTGTGATGGTGTGTGGTGTTATGGGAGATACTGTTCCACTTGATTCGAAAACTGCTTTGTCGTGGCTACATTGAATCTTGCTTGTTTGAGAAGGTCGTATGGGCATGGCTTGTTTTTACTTACAGTTATTTTTGGACAAGGCGTAGACTATTTGCAGAAAACTTGTAAGGGCCAATGGCTGTAACTTGAGTTATCCACATTAATTTATTTTGGACAGGCTTTGTTGGTTGTGGAGCCTAATCTTCCAAATCCAGAGATATTATTTAGTTGTGATTGTAACCCAGGAGTACTATACACTTGTTCCCCCTGCCTTGGGGTTTGGTGCAACGTCTCGAAAAAGGGGGTTTGGGGGCAGCTCCCTTGAGAAAACGAGGGTTCGGGGGCGGAGCCCCCGAGAAGTTTTTTTTTGGGATGTGTGTTGGCCAACAGTATTGTGGACCCATGGTATTGGGTTAACCCTAGAATTTTTCCCATCGTATTTCCCCTATAAAAGAAAGCATTGTAAAATGACTGAGTAATGTATTGTATTGTATTGGAAGAGAGTTTTTTGAGAGTGTGAAGAGGAAGTGCAACGGTTTTGCTGCAAGGTGTATCCCTTCATCTTTCTAGACTGTAATAAAAGGACTGGAAATTTATTTGTGGACGTAGCCCATCGTTTGGGTGAACCACGTTATATCTGTGTCTTTTTGTAATGTTTTAATGTGTTTTGCATCTTGTTTATTGATTTAAATGTATATCTGTTATTACTCTACAGTCCTGTTTTCTAACAATTGGTATCAGGGCCAAAAGGTCTATTTGGTTGGTAAACTCGCAGGAAAGAAGGGTTCCTGATTCGAGTGGGAGTAATGGCGGAAGAAGGAAAGTTTAGGGTTGAGAAATTTAATGGCCAAAACTATCAGTTATGGAAGATGCAAATGGAGGACTATATGTACCAGAAGGATCTGTACCTACCATTGGGCAGAAAAGCAAAACAGCCGGCTGCTATGAAGGATGAAGAATAGGAGGTTCTTGACATAAAGGCACTGGGAACAATACGGCTGTGCCTAGGTTCGTCGGTGGCCTTCAATATTTCAAAAGAAAAAACAACAGAGGGTCTGATGAGCGCATTGAGTAAGCTCTACAAAAAACCCTCGACTTCTAACAAGGTATTTTTAATGAAGCGTTTATTTAATATGAAGATGTTGGAAGGTGGTGTTATAGCGGATTTCACCACTCTAGGTGAATCACACTTTGTATGGCCTTCCCCTATCCCGCTGCAGACTCTTTAGACCCCATGGACTATCTTTTATCCTTTGATGTTTCCTTGATCATCCCTAAAACTATATGAAAAATGATATATGCGGCTTTTTACCCGATAACCGCGTACATACTCAGGTTTGACCCCTATAACCACGTACATTGGGATGTGTGCATAATCCAAATCCTTTTGGAGTTTTCTTTGACATGGATTCGACTCATTCAACTCCTAGCCTTCCATATGCCTTGAGATCGCTCGGATTCAACCCTTCATTATCCCTTGTGAAGCTATATAAGGAACCCCTTGGTACATTGAAGG
>LPNX011107156.1:200339-220543 GCA_001517045.1 Pseudotsuga menziesii
GTCCATTATTGTCGTAATTTGTACTTGAGTGTGCATCCCTTTGCCCCTTGGAGCACTGTTGTGTTCTTCCCAAGCTTGCCTTTTGCTAGTGAGCTTGCTATCGTGAGATGGAGGATTGAGGTGGTGGAGGCCCAAGTGGGGGATTCAGTTTCTCCGGTTCGCAGACGTGCCGTCAGAGGTTGTATCTATCTTGTAATCTCTGATTTATATTAATAAGAACTATATTTTCCTGTCCAATGATGTGTATTTGATTGAATATTGTATCCATTGGAATATGTCAAATGCTTTTACATTATTGATTATATATGCTAGAATAGATCTAACACCATGATATATAGTATGCTTGTATTGTTTACTTGTTGTTGAGGAAGTATTATATCAATTCAAGCTGAAGATTGGAAAGCTCAACGGGGATCTACTTCAACCGTCCGGAATAAGGTACGAGGTCTGATCCTTTAGTGTTAGACATTTTATTTCTGTTGCATATTGGAAAAGATTGATTTCTGGAGTCAAAGCTGTCTGTTGTGGTACCCCAAGCCATAGGAATTTCTCTTCGTAACAGAATTGGCGACTCCGCTAGGGAGAGCACGAGGAGAGCATGAGTAAATACCTGGAAGAAACGGTTGTGAATTCCACCGGCTGGATCTCCTGGAATTTGCAGTTGAAAATCAGAGCTCCAATGGGTAAAAGTTTCAAATGATTTATATTTTTTACTATTTATAGAAAAAATTTCAAATATTTGAACATTTTTACCCCCTTTCCTATAGTTTTGATAGTTTCTAACCATTTTGGACCGTTTCTGACATAATTTGTGATGTAGAAGACCATTTTCAGTGTCGTTTCAGCCATTGGATTGACCCGTTCGTACTGATCTCAGGTATAACGTCTACACTAGAATATAGGTTAGGTTCACCACCGTTTGCATTTTGCATGACCTTATGACCATGTCACTATGACCTTAGGTACGAACCTACTCTATTATGTCACGGAACCTTCTTGCTGCTTTAGAAGTGGCATAATACGAGTGGTAGAGATTCACCTTACATGGGTACCCTAGTTAGCCCCTTATTTGCATTTGGTGCCCATGTCGACGTTTTATCCTTTAGGGTGTGGGAGTCCGTTGTATAGTATTGCCATGACATTTCGCAAGAGCCTCATACTCCTCTTGATCTTATGTTGGCCTGTTTCCCTCCGGACTCCCCCTATGTCAAGTTGTGAATGCATTATCATGAGCTTTGCCTGCCTTATTGAGCTTTATGCCAGCTCCCCTGACATTGCGTTTCAGCCATATAGCCCGAGCTTGTCTCATGTCTAACCATGCAGAGCCATTTTTTTATATCCTTCACAGCTTGATTCCCTATTTACCGGGAGGGGATTTTCCCCCGAGTGTCGATATCCTACACATGTATCCTTGCATTGAGCATAGGTATGTTCCACTGCTTGGAACTAGTTTGTTTGTCCTGATGACACTCGTCTCCTCCTAGTTTGTAACTATAAAGCTAGTTTATTCTTTTTTCAAGCTTTTCAAATAACTGAAAAAGTCCAAAAAAAAAAAGTCAAAAAACCAAAAAGCCGGACAAGGAAAGATGTTATCTTTGGCAACTGTCGAGTCGTGTCGCCTTCAAACAGAGCACTGTATATCACATCCATTGGTTGGGTTATAGTTTGACTTTAGGAGCTGTACTCGTTTATCTGAGTTTATCTCCACCGGCTGGTTAAGCTTCCAGTCCCTATGGAACCTCTGTTGATGCCTCCTGTGTCACAGAGATGTCCCAGTTTGTATATCGAGTCTATGTTGCCTTCATTCAGTCACCATACATCGTTATGCTCTTGTTCGAAGGAAGTTGAAACCTGTGTCGTCCATTCCTCAGTTATCTTGACTTTGCATGTTGGCCATTCCCGGTACAGTTACTGGTTCGTGCACCTTATGATCGAGTCCTTCCACATTATACAGCTTTGCTGAGTACCTCATGTTGGATGATGGGGGATGCCTTAATGCCCTCCTTCCAGCGGATTTCATCCCATCGACTTCAGATCATTTATTCTGGGATTGGAATCTAAAGTCGTTTTGAGTGCCTTGAGACTTGCAGTCATCAGTGACAAGTTCTCTCGCCATCGACAGTTTCTTGGGAATACATCAATGTCCCCTGATCGATGTATTCTCTCAAGTGTTTGACCTCAACACATCTATTCACACTTGTTAGTTTGCACTCTAGTACCTTGATTCCCATTTTCATTATCGGTGGGTAATCTCGCGTCTGTTAACGGTATACATCAATGACCGGTAATCAGACAATGGACTACTATGTTCAACCTCGACACCTCTATTCGCATAGTAGGACATGTACTCGTAGCGGTTTGTGTAGAAGACTTTCCAGACTGGTGGCATCTCTTGTATGCTACCTCCTTGATCGTGCCAGTGTTCATGAGATTTCATCTCTTGTGACTTCATTCCAGTGTATGTCAGACATTTCCAGCCACTATGGAGATCTTGATCTATTATATATCTTCAGCCATTTTGGAGATCATGGTCCTTTGTATATCTTCATCATGGAGATTCTGATCTATGTATATTGTACGTGGCGATGACCACATATGTGATATCATGTATCATGCCTATTCATGGCCATTGTACTCTTATGTATCCGGAATTGCTATATGTATTTGCAGTTATATGCAGAGTTGTATTATTGTACTATGCTGATTGGGTGGCTGGTCTTCCATTTGGGATCCTTCATCACTCCACTTCTAGGATGGACTTATAATGTATTTCGACCATCGTATGACCCCTCTGACCTCACACATTAGGGGGCATCTGTTATAGCGGATTTCACCACTCTAGGTGAAACACACTTTGTATGGCCTTCCCCTGTCCCGCTGCAGACTCTTTAGACCCCATGGACTATCTTTTATCCTTTGATGTTTCCTTGATCATCCCTAAAACTATATGAAAAATGATATATGCGGCTTTTTACCCAATAATCGCGTACATACGCGGGTTTGACCCCTATAACCGCGTACATCGGGATGTGTGCATAATCCAAATCCTTTTGGAGTTTTCTTTGACATGGATCCGACTCATTCAACTCCTAGCCTTCCATATGCCTTGAGATCGCTCGGATTCGACCCTTCATTATCCCTTGTGAAGCTATATAAGGAACCCCTTGGTACATTGAAGGCATATAGAGAGATTGAGAGAAACGAAACTATAGTCCATTGTTGTCGGAATTTGTACTTGAGTGTGCATCCCTTTGTCCCTTGGAGCACTGTTGTGTTCTTCCCAAGCTTGCCTTTTGCTAGTGAGCTTGTTTTCGTGAGATGGAGGATTGAGGTGGTGGAGGCCCAAGTGGGGGATTCAGTTTCTCCGGTTCGCAGACATGCCGTCAGAGGTTGTATCTATCTTGTAATCTCTGATTTATATTAATAAGAACTATCTTTTCCTGTCCAATGATGAGTATTTGATTGAATATTGTATCCATTGGAATATGTCAAATGCTTTTACATTATTGATTATATATGCTAGAATAGATCTAACACCATGATATATAGTATGCTTGTATTGTTTACTTGTTGTTGAGGAAGTATTATATCAATTCAAGCTGAAGATTGGAAAGCTCAACGGGGATCTACTTCAACCGTCCGGAATAAGGTATGAGGTCTGATCCTTTAGTGTTAGACATTTTATTTCTATTGCATATTGGAAAATATTGATTTCTGGAGTCAAAGCTGTCTGTTGTGGTACCCCAAGCCATAGGAATTTCTCTCCGTAACAGGTGGATCTGTTGCTGACCATTTAAATGAGTTTAATACACTTACTAGTCAGTTAAGTTCTGTAAAAGTGAACTTTGATGATGAGGTTAGGGCTCTTCTAATCTTGTGCTCATTTCCAGAAAGCTGGAATAGCTTGGTCATTGTTGTAAGTAACTATGTCCCTAGTTCAAACACTCTTAAGTTTGATGATGTTGTTGGTGTTATTCTTAGCGAGGAAATGCGAAGAAAAAGCACAGGTGAGACATCAGGTAATGCGTTGACCATGGAGAGCAGAGGGAGACAAAACGAGAGAGGAAGGAGCCCAGGAAATCACAGCAAGTCTAAAAAGGGAAGATCCAAGTCCAGATTCGAAAAAACAGGGTGTTGGAACTATGGTAAGAAAGGACACCTGAAGAAAGACTGCAGAGCACCAAAGAAGAAAGGTGAGAGGCAGCAAGAGACTAACCAGTAAGCTAATGTAGCAGGCCATGTGTTACAAGATGCTTTGATTCTTGCATTAGATAATACTAGTGATTACTGGGTAGTAGATTCAGGGGCTACATGTCATGCTACACCCCATAGGAAATTCTTTTATGATTATGTTCAAGGTGATTTTGGGCATGTGTTATTGGGGGATGATGAACCATGTAAAATTGTTGGAAAGGGTAAGGTACGGATTAAGCTAAATAATGGAAATGACTGGTTGCTAAAGGATGTAAGGCACATTCCTGCTATGAAAAGAAATCTGATCTCAACAGGGCAGTTGGGAGATGGCGACTGTTTGTCTACGTTTGGAGAAACGTGGTGGAAGGTCACTAAAGGATCAATGGTAATTGCAAAAGGAGATAGGATAGGTACGTTATATTTATGTCTTCATAATACTGATTATTCTATCTCTGTAGCTTCCACAGAAACAAGTGCGGCGTTGTGGCATCATAGGCTTGGCCACATGAGTGAGAAGGGGATGCAGATTCTCCACTCAAGGAAATTGCTTCCAGATCTGAAGCAGGTAAGTTTGGAATTTTGTGAGAACTGTGTTTATGGAAAACAGAAGAGAGTTAGATTTCTCAGGGTTGGGAAACAAAAGAAGAGTGAAAAGTTAGAGCTTGTCCATACAGATGTATGGGGACCAGCTCAGGTACAATCTCTCGGTGGCTCTCGTTATTATGCTACTTTTATTGATGATGCAACTAGAAAAACTTGGGTTTATTGCATTAGACAGAAATCTGATGAGTTTGATACTTTTAAGAAGTGGAAAGCATTGGCTGAGAATGAGATAGGAAAAAGGTTGAAATGTCTCAGATCTGATAATGGAGGCGAGTACTGCAGCAAGGAGTTTGATAGTTACTATTCACACAATCGAATTCACAGAGAGAAGACAGTCCCTGGAACACCCCAAGAAAATAGTGTGTTAGAAAGGATGAACAGAATGATCATGGAGTATGCAAGGTGTATGAGATTGCATGCAAGGTTGCCCTTACAGTCTTGGGCTGATGCTGTAAACACTACTGTTTATTTAATAAACAGAGGGCCTTCAAGCGCTTTCGATGGTGGCATTCCAGAGGAGGCATGGACAGGTAAATAGGTAAAATACTCATTTCTGAGAACTTTTGGTTGTGAAGCATTTGTCCATATTGATAAAGATGATAGAAAAAAGCTTGAGGCTAAATCCAAGAAATGTACCTTTATTGGTTACGGGGTTGATGATTTTGGTTATCGCTTATGGGATCTTAAAAATCGCAAAATCATTAGGAGTAGAGATGTAGTATTCAATGAAAAGGTCATGTACAAAGATCAGTTGCAGGGAAAGAAAGAAGAAAAGGAAAACACAGAGTACATTGTTATAGCTGATTTTACCACTTCAGGTGAATCACACTTGTATGGCCTTCCCCTATCCCTATGCAGACTCCTCAGACCCCTTGGACCATTTTTTGTCCTTTGATATTTCCTTGACCATCCCTATAAACATGTGAAAATTAATACACGCGACTTTTAAACCCCTAATCGCGTATATACGTGGGTTTGACCACTAAAACCGCGTACATCGGGATGTGTGCAAAATCCAAATCCTTTTGGAGTTTTCCTTGACTTGGATCCGACTCACTTGACTCCTGGCCTTCCATATGCCTTGAGATTGCTCAGATTCGACCTTTCATCACCCCTTTGAAAATATATATAAGGAACTCTTTGGTACATTGAAGGCATATGAGAGAATTGAGAGCAAAGAAACTATAGTCCATTGTTGCCGGAACTTGTGCTTGAGTCTGCATCCCTTTGTCCCTTTGAGCACTTTGTGTTCTTCCCAAGCTTTCCTTTTGCTTGTGTGCTTGCTATCGAGAGATGGAGGATTGAGGTGGTGGAGGCCCAAGTGGGAGATTCAGTTTCTCCGATTCGCAGACGTGCCGACAGAGGTTGTATCCATTGTAATATTTGATTTTATATGAATAGAAATATCTTTTCCTGTCCAATAATGTATGTTTGAATGAATATTTTATCCATGGATGATTTCAAATGCTTATACATTGTTGATTATATATGCTAGAATAGATCTAACACCAAGATATATAGTATGCTTGTCTTGTTTACTTGTTGTTGAGAAAGTGATTTATCAATTCAAGCTGAAGTTGGAAAGCTCAACGGGGATCTACTTCAACCATCCGGAATAAGGTACGAGGTCTGATCCTTTAGTGTTAGATATTTGATTTCTATTGCATATTGGAAAGGATTGATTTATGGAGTCAAGCTGTCTGTTGTGGTACCCCAAGCCATAAGAATTTCTCTTCGTAGTAGAATTGGCGACTCTGCTGGGGAGTTCCTAGTAGTTGTCCTTTGGGGGTTTTCTATCGACATTCAATGACTTTGAATTGATCTTTTTCTCTTGTTTCTGTGTCATGTCTGGGGGCATGTTTACCTGGTAGTGTCTGATTGGTGTGAAGTTTGTCTCAGCTTGTCTGTTTGCCTTTATTTTTATGCACATTTCTTCATGTACGCGAGTTTTTAACTCTCAGTCGCGTATATACGCAGGTTTCATTGCTATTTCCGCGTACACACACAGGTTTACTGCGAACAGTTGCATATGCCCTTGGTTTTGCCTTCTAGAGGAAGTTGGATGGTTGCTGGGTGAATTTTGATGATTGTTGAGTCTCCTTTGATACTGTTAGAGTCTATATACACCTCTATTTCTGACCAGAGACGATTGTTTTTTTTAGGGTAAAATTTCTTTTTTAAGAATGTTCTTGTCATTGCATTTTTGATTTTTTGTTTTGGGATTAGTGCATTAGATTTCTTTTACCTTAATACTTTGTTTGAGTGCTGCTTGAGTGTGCTTGCAGAGTCTGGGGGTTGTAGAGCCATTCTTTTGCTTTAATATCTCATTTTTATTTCAAAAAATCCCAAAATATTTGCTTATCATTATGCATTGCATTTTGCATTTTGCATAGTACTTGCACTAGATTTGCTTTGGAGTACTAGTCAGGATTTCATTAGGAAAGCTTGCATCTATCATTTGAAGAAAATTGTGCATTTCACGTAGTAGCATACTCTGTTTTTCATGGACACAATGCATTTGCATTGATTGTTAGGTGTGCATTTTGCTTCATGTTGTGTCATAATGCCATTAGTTGCACGTCCATATACCTCTTTTGAGTAATAAAGCCAATTAAAATCAACGCTTAAATTAAAATGAACTACACTATATCATTTGATAGGATTCACCAACAAGATTAGGTTTTAGGGTCTTGGAATAGTTCATTGTGAGTAAATTCTCCAAGACCACTAAACAACAACATGTATGTGTCTGTCTAGGTGAGTGTGTGAAATTCCTTGGTATAACTAGTGTTTCTCAGGATCCTCCTCTCAAAAGGGAGTTAAGCACGAGGCAGTGTGAGCGGTTATTGATTGGGATGACCCCTAGTCATAACTGAGTAGCACCGGAGATATTTTCAGGATTGTATTCGTATCTGGGGGCTCTTTTGAGAGTTTTGGGCTTTGCTACCCTGCCCATACGGTCAATCTCGCCTGCGACTGTCCGCCTGAGCATTGATTATATTCAGGTGACCTTAGTGGCCTTACCTAGGATATCGAGGGGGTACTTTACAGGGGTTATTCTGTGGGTGTCCCAGCCAGGTTGGGGTCGGATAACACAGTTGCTTTACGCGTTGAAGACGAGGGCCACAATAGTTGGTTATGTACCTCTGCTTGTTGTGTATGGGAGTCTCAAGCCTCTCCTAGGCGAGACATACCTGCTTCATTCGGGAGCTCACTTATCCTACCCTTGATTGCTTGTGGTTGGCTTTAGATTTTATTGGTGATTTCTCTGTGCATGTTAGCTTGCCTAGGGTTTGCGTAGATAGAGAGTCTTTTATTTTTTTTTGAGTCATTGTGGATTCAGGTGCGGCTCCGCGTCGTTCTCGTCGTTTAGCAAGACTTCCTCCTTCTACATCTCCTCCTCCTTTGGGAGAGAGAAATAGACAGTCCAGGAGGACTACTTCGCACATTGATTCACACACGATGGGAGACCATGTTGAAGGTATTCCTGAACCACTTCTCCCATTCAAGTGGAAGATGGGGAGTTTACTCCTAACTATGATCCTTCACCTTATTTGATTGAGTTAGGTCCTGTGATTTCTAAGATAGGTACTTTTCATGATAGACCTACTTACTCTAGTGTTGATCCCACATTGACGCATCGTCGGTATGGAATGCCGGAGGATGATGAGACTCATTTTGAACCCACGAGCACTAGTTATGGTAGTTATGGTATGTCTGGTTTTCCCACACATGATTTGGCATTCGATGTCGAGTTTGAGTTTGAGCCTAACACTATGCTTGGGGGCACTCTCATTCCTTACCATGCAGAGAGGTTTGGGAGCACAAGTCACATTGCACCTTCCATCCCGACGGTGGAAGCTACATCACATATTCCTCCTAGGTCTAGGGTTAGTGATCCTATTAGGATACCAGATCCGAGACGAGTGACTATAGGGAATAACACAGACATAATTACACAGGTCCCTTCGTCCTTTGTCCCTAGTTATTCAAATGTTCACCCTCCACCTCATTCACGTGGTCCTTCGGGCCAGAACGTTGCTATGAGTCATGTCCGTACTGCGGTTACTCGACCAGTTGTGTCTCGGGTTCATGCACTGCTTGTTGTTTTGGGAGGTCATGTTCATACTTCTAGAGGTCATATTACTACTTCCGGAGTGTATATTCCTACTTTCGGAATGTATATTCCTACTTCTGGAGCATATATCCCTACTTACGGAGTGTCTCATGGGACATCTCATGCGATGACTTATGGACCCTGTTATGGGACGCAGTATGGACAGGGTTCTTCACCTTATGGGTGTGGGTAGCAACAACCCACTTACTCTCCAAATTATGGCTTTGTAGCTCCAAATAGTCAAGGTACACCACACTATGGTGCTTCCATGCCACCCTATATGGGTTAAACGGGAGGAGGGCACTATGGCCAAGGCCATGGTGGTTATGGTAATCAGACCTATGTGAATCAGAAATATCAGGGAGCGGTCCATCGACCTAATCATCCTAGGCTCCCTTTCCTTGCGACACTAAATCTTCCTGACTTGTCAATATTGACGAACGATCCTATAGCTCATGACCCAGCTTGGCTGGCTGTCCCTACTAAGCTTCCCTCGAACATACCCAAATTCGAGGGCAAACCGGGAGAGGATCTGAGTGAACATGTTACTACCTTTCACCTATGGTGCTCTTTGAATTCCTTACATCAGGACTCAATCCGTTTAAGACTGTTTCAACGCACCCTTACAGGGCCTGTCGCGAAATGGTATATAGAGCTACCTAGGGGGGCATTCGCTTTGTTCGATGACCTAGCGATGACTTTTCTTAACCACTTCCAGCTACCAGTGCGTTATGACATTGGTACTAAACTCTTATCGAAATTTTGGTAGGATAAAGCCACACATATCTCAGATCATATCCAAGAGTGGCATAGACGGAAGAGGTTAATTAAAGCCTTTATACCGTCGGAATTCCTCCTCAAATGGTTCCTTAAGTCGTTATTGCCGTATATAGCGAAGGATATTTCTACATCCGGAGTGCAAAATGAGGAACAAGACATTTTTAGGGCACAGGAACTGGATTTGATTTATGCTCAATCCGATTTGTTATATGAGATCATTCCCAATGCTCCACGTTCTAGTTTCGACCCCAAAGTTAAACCTGGACCACATGTCGATGGCATTGTTGGTTGTGCGAGTGCTAAACCTGCGGATTCGGTTGCAAAACAAGTCAGTCAATTTTCAATCAACCAATCTACTTCGGGACAAGCCACGGCTTCGTCTCAACCTGCCCAAATGGCGAGTGTGCTTTCAGTGCAATCGTCGGACCAGAAGGGTAACCACCAACCCGGACAGAATAAAAAGAAGGGTAAAAATAATCGTAAGGGTGGGAATAGGAATGAAAATGCTAATAATAATGACAAGAACGCCCGTAATGCTGGGGGGGACAAGAAAGCTAAACATAAGGTTAAGTTCCATTACAAGTTGTGTAAGGAGGATCACCTCACTTACTTGTGCCCTCGTATCGATGAAGCCTCGAGATTCTTGGCATAGGGCCCAGCTGTGCTGACTAACCCTTTACCTCACAATCAAAATATGAACACGAGGACCCATGATCAGTCTGGTGGTGATCAAGATCCGCTAGAGGGTAGTGGTCATGGTTGCATTAACATGGTACGTGCTGCGAAAGTTGTGACCCGTGCGAAAGACTATGGGTCATCACAACCCAACCCAGGAAAATAACCTAATCCACCAGGGAACCTCGCATTCCTAAGGGAGTCCTTAAGCGTTCGGGGCACAATCCTAATGCCCGAGCCACCCAGAAATATTCTATTGTCGAGGATTTGGGCCATACTCCTTGTGTGATGTCTGCACTAGAAGTGCTTCAGAGTTGTCCTTCGCAAAGGAAGACTTTGCTTTCTGCCCTTGGTGTGAATGATGATAATTCTTCCTCCATGATTAAATTTGAAACCGCAGGACTTCAGCCTCACGTTCCTTACTATGTGTCTCTTTTGATTCACATAGAATGTCCTAACATGACTGTCAAGCGCACTGTGATTGACAAAGGCGTTGCTGCTTCTGTGATGTCTTTATCGTGTTGGAAGGGTTTAGGTTTCCCTGAGTTGTCTAAATCCACAACCATGTTAACTGCGTTTGATGGGAGATCGTTTAGGCCTCACGAGATCCTTCCTTCCCTTAAGGTTCATTTGGGAGGGAAGACCATTGCGATAGAGGTCGAGGTGGTTGATGCGCCCCTTGACTACAATCTCTTGCTGGGTAGGAATTGGATGTACAGTATGCAAGCCATAGCTTCTTCCCTATTTCGCGTTGTATGCTTTCCATTTAACGGGAAGATAGTTACGATTGATCAAATGTCATTCAAGAATCCATCGGTTACTACATCTTCGCGAGCTTTGATCCCGATTATAGAGCACTCTCAGCCGACAATTGGGAGTGTGGGTGTGGGCATGTATCCATCCCTCATGGGAAGTTTTAGTTGTCATGCACCTATCCTTGTGATAGGGTCTAGTTCCGGTGAGGCATCGACATATATAAGATTGGTGTATTTTCGCACGAGTCATATGGAAGATCCTTGGATTCTTCCTACACCGAATACTTCGAGTGAGCCCATCGTGATGGATGTGCTGTTGCCTGCAACTATGGTAGCTTATCAAGCTAATCTTGAGTGTGTTGCAGAGCCCAGTCCTTCCTCTTCGCAGATGGAGGAGGAGGACCCTTATGTACTGCCTGCATGGGCAGTACAGTCTTCTCACACACACGACTTCCTTAATAGTGTTTTTCCTTCAGATGAAGCGATTATTGAGGCCATGTCGGGAGTTTAGCCACCATGGGAAGAGCTCCATCATAGATCTTACTTTCTTCCCGAGCTTGACCACTTGGAGCGTGAGGAATTTAGGGAGGTTCTTAGTGAGAGAATTGGTAGTCCTATGGTTCCATTAAGCTCTCCTGGTCCGATGGTTGATGGAAACATGGAAAATATATCTCCAACGATTCCTATCAACATCTCTTGCGATCCTGGTAGGATAGAGAATGTCTATATTGGGGTAGAATGTTCCCATGATGAGATTCAAGAATACACCGAGATGTTTAAATAATTTCGTGATATCTTTGCTTGGTCTTACGATGAAATGCAAGGTATCGACCCTCGCATTGTTGAGCATGAGATTAAGACTTATCCCAACGCTAAGCCCATTTGACAACGCTTGCGTGCGGTGAATCCTAGGAAAGCACCCGCGATTAAGGCAGAGATAGAGAAACTATTGAAAGCCAGTTTTATCTATCCTGTTCCCTTGACGGAGTGGGTTTCAAACCCTGTCCTGGTTGACAAGAAGCAGGGAGCGAACCGCATATGTACTCATTTCCGTGATTTGAATCGTGCCTATCCTAAGGACAATTTCCCCACACCATTTATTGATCAGATTTTGGATGAGTGTGCAGGTAGCGAGGTTTTTTCCTTTATGGACGGCTTTTCTGGATACAATCAGATACAAATTAAACCTGAGGACCAACATGAGACTGAATTTATTTGTCCTTGGGGAACTTTTGCATATCGAAAAATGCCTTTTGGCCTTAAGAACGCCGGAGCTACTTTTCAACGGGCCATGACCTTGATCTTCCACGATCTCAAATCGATTATCAAAGTATTTTTGGATGACCTTGCTGCTCATTCTCGTATGAGAATGCGTCATTCCTATCATTTGAGATTGGTATTCAAAAGGTGCCGCCATTATTTGGTCAGGTTAAATCCTCACAAGTGCATATTTTGTGTGAAGTATGGTCGCTTGTTAGGATTCATTGTGTCTAAAGAGGGTATAAGAGTCGACCCTTTGAAGGTTGAGGCAATACTTCAGTTGTCTCCCTCGAAAAATATTCATCATCTTCAATGTTTGCAAGGCATGGCAAACTTCTTACGGAGATTCGTGGTCAATTTTGCCAATTTGACTAGAGGCTTCATGCGTCTTTTGAAGAAGGACACCACCTTTTGTTGGGATGAGTGAGCCCAGGAGTCCTTTGATGCACTCAAGCGAGCCCTAGCATCGGCCTCGGTGATTAGTCCCCCAGACTATAGCCGTGATTTTCTACTTTATGTGGCCGCATCCATGGAGACAATTGGTATGGTTATGGTTCACGAGGATGAGGAGCTCCAAGAGCATGTCATATACTATCTGAGCTGGAATCTTATTGACGCGGAGATCCATTATTCTCATGTTGAGAAGATTGCCTTAGCTACCGTACATGCGGTTCAACGATTGAGACATTATATTCTCCTTCGCCAGACCTTGGTTGTAGCCCATGTCAATCCATTTCAATTCATCCTCACTCGAAGGATGATTGGTGGAAAATATAATAAATGGATTGTCATCCTGCAAGAATTTGACCTCAATTTTGTTTCGGCAAAATCAAAGAAATCGTTAATTTTTGCAGAGCTTATATTGGATTTCCCAAGCGAGGCCGAGGAGTTGGTTTGTGAAGATACATTTATCGATGAGCACATCTTCTTAATCTCAACTTTAGACCCATGGTATGGGGATATCATTATATATTTACAAACATTGAAGGTCCCCACTCACCTCTCATGGGATGAATGACGATGATTACGTCGCGTGTCTAAGAATTACCTCATAGTGGATAACACTTTGTACCGCCGTGGGGTAGATTCCATTTTACGACGTTGTTTAACTCATGAAGAGGCTGAGGTAGTACTGAATGACTGCCATGGAGGGGCGTGTGGTGGTCATTTATCTGGGATTTATATAGCCCAAAAAATCTTAAGAGAGGGTTATTTCTGGCCGTCGATCTTTAAGGATTGTGTAGATGCGGTCAAGAGGTGCCACCCTTGCCAGGTGTTTGCACATAATATGCGCTTGAAACCTGCCCTGTTACATCCCATCATCACAACCGGTCCCTTCACTAAGTGGGGGCTTGATTTTATGGATTGCAACCCAACTTCAGCTGGGGGTCATCATCATATCATAGTGGTTGTTGATTACTTCACAAAATGGGCTGAGGCTATGCCTACAGTTAAATCCAACGGTGAGATAGCCGTGCACTTCGTATTCAACCAGATTATTACTCGATTCGAGATTCCAAAAGAGCTTGTCACTGACCATGGCTTGCACTTTCAGAACCGTATGATGGAAGAGTTGGCATCAAAGTTAGGGTACAAACAAGAGCATTCCTCCTCTTACTACCCTCAAGCGAATGGACATGTAGAAGCAGTGAACAAATCACTCAAATCCATTCTCCAACGAACCATCGCACAAAGTAAGAATAATTGGCACATTATGTTATATCCTGCTTTGTGGGCTTATAGAACCGCTGTTAAGACTGCCACGTGTTTTTCTCCATATCAACTTGTACATGGAATGGAGTCGGTATTGCCAGTTGAGTGTGAGATTCCTTCTTTGAAGCTAGCCATAGAGCTCTTACCAGGCACTTCACCATTGGAGGAGCGTTTGGTCCACCTTGAGCAACTTGACGAGCAACGTCGAGATGCCTTGGTGGCTCTAGAGGTAAATAAGCATCGCATAAAGGTACAATATGATAAGTTTGTCCGACCAAGGAGGTTTAGTGAGGGAGACTTGGTCCTTTTGTGGGATCAACCGAAAGAACCCTTGGGGGCAGGAAAGTTTAACCCCATGTGGCGTGGTCCTTACGTCGTCAAACGTGTGTTAGAGAAGGGCGCTTATGAGTTAGTGGGTTATGAGGGGACAACCTTGGCGGAGCCTAGAAATGGGCTCTATCTCAAAAAGTACTATGCATGATTTTCAGCCAAGGCTGGTTATTGTATATTATTGTACAGTTTTGCATAGGTAGGTATTTTTCTTATAGTGATCGGGTTTGTGATTAGTTTAAGTTTCTTTTGGTAGATGTCAATGGAATCTTCCACCTTCATAGGATTCGTGGATGGTGCGAGCCGTCACACTTAACACTTAGCCTCTGTTGCTTGGGTGATTTATACTCCTATGGGTCAGGTATTGTCTTCAGAAGGTGTATATTTATGGCCATCTTCAAACAATGTTGCAAAGTGCCGTTATTGAGCTTCTACAGGATGCCATTTTACATGGCGTTCTCTCTCTTGAGGTACATCTTGATTCGGAGTTAGTAGTGTCACAGCTTAATTGTTTGTACCATGTTAGAGATCTGACATTATTAAGAAGATTCTTACATGTGAGATTATTAGAACGACAATTTGATAATATAACATATATACATATTCCAAGAATTAATAATCAAGTTGCTGACTCATATGCTAACTACGTGTTAGATTGGCATTTGTTTCATACACAATAAATTCATCACAAACACAAATTTTTACACATGTAAATAAATAAACCGATCATCATAAAATTTTTATAAACTCCAAAATGTAGTAATACATAGTGTCATGATACAAAAATGGGGCTCTCAAGCCACCAAAATATAATACACCGTAATACAAAATGTATCGCTCCTAGGTATCTAAGCCTGTGGAGGAGGAGGGGGGTTGTGATCATGGAATGTTACTACGGCTCTAGCTAGCCGTCGGAATAATTGCACCCATGCTTGTGGTACACCCACCACCTGGCGCTGCATGGCCTTAGGCAAGTCCTCGACTTGCGCCATGGGAACTCTATGTGTCAGCCTCACAAAGTTGGTATGAATGCTTTGGAGTGTCCGCTCCGCATCCACACCCATGATATCGTCTCCTCTTCCCCTCCGTCTGTGACGAGGGAAGCCTTCAGGCCGCCATGGTCCCACATCTGCATGCATATGGTAGATGTCACTATGTATTGTCATCCAAAAACATGTCTTTTGATTGCATATAATCAGAAAACACAAAAAATTAAATAACTCAAAAAATTTAAAGAGAGGGTTGAGATTCGTTACCTATGTCACCGTATGTCGATCCTAATGGTAGCGGCATGTCTGGGTCCCCCCGGAAATCTATCACCGCATAGGGGTAGTCATCGATGGCAATTATCTGTCGTCACCACCACGGAAAGAAATTAGCTAGATAGGGGTTGGACACCCTACCTCCCCCCAGTCTGCGCATCGCATCCACCTAACACTGTTGGGTCGGATCTCGAACCCCGTGTAGAGGAACGTCAACTCTAGGGCTCAATCCTAGAACACACTCGAAGAAAAACGTGCTCAGTATGCTGTTGAAACCGAAGTTTCGCACTCTGTCCATCTTACACTCACTGAGCTGATGTTTCATGTTACCCAGTAGTGCAGTGCTCCAATCATATATCGTGGGTCTCATGCACTCCACTGCATAGAACATCAGAGGCCGCGAGGCCTGGTGGAGTGAAGCCAAGCCTGTTATCCTGCCCAGTGTCAGTAGGATGGCCTTTAGGCCCAACACTTGTATGGAGTTAGTTGGGATCTGACTCCCCACCTTCTCCGTGTCTGGATAGCAGTATGTTGGTTCGTTGGGCAGACCCGGGTTTACTATAATGTACCAACAACACCCCTAGCTCATTGGCCCTTTCGGTGATAGAACGCGGAGCGACCTGAAGTCTCACCTGAAGTGATCCTAATGGGTTGGCCAAAGACTCAAGTGTCTTCGACCAGGTTCTGTAGCATCCTGTGTGCGCCTCACAGCTCTTCTTAGCCCGCGAGGTCTCTTTCTCTGCGATGCGCAGCTTCCTCTATCTCGCGATGACTCTATCCCTTATCGCGTCGCTGCGCTCTGGCCAACATGTAACTCTCTCCTATGCTCGATCCTCAACTTGCGGTACCGCCCACCACAGCTCCTCTGATGGTGTGATATCGCCTTCCTGCGATATCCTACCGCTACGGCTCAGCGTACCTAGCGTTACTTGTGTTCAACTTACAGGACTCAACATACAAGGCTGCTTTATACTGCGACTCTTAACTATCTTGAGTGAAACATAGACAAACTCTTCTATAGAATACTTAAAGACTTCAACATGCATTTATCCTTCTATAATGCAGCGAACTGAATAACACATACATACATTTAACTGTAAGCAAAGTTCATGTAATGAGCGACAGATACAACAAGTAAATACAATCACATGAATCAATCACATAACACTCTGATTTTACGTGGTTCACTTCCAGGGTAGAAGCTACATCCACAGAACTGTGTTTTATTATATCTTGAGAGAGTACACAGTTCTGCTGCACCGCATATGCATCTAGAGATCTTCTGGGTAACTCCGCACTCACTGCCTGGAGCCCTTCTCTCCTAGATCTCTTCTCTTCCTCTATATTGTCTTCTTACAATATTCTCTCTCTCTCTCTCTCTGTCAATCCCTGCGGATTGTTATATACATGCTCTATGAGCTAGCTACTGGTTACAGTAAGATAACTACTGCTGATAACAGAACCAGAGCTCAACTCTATTACAATACAAGGTAACTGTGAGCTAACAGACTCAATGGCTAACTAGCTAGCTAACCTTTTTCAATACAAAATACATCCCTTTATAGGCAGCCCGAAGGTCTCGCCATTACAACACTGTGGGCCTATCCCAATAGTAACCCAAAACCCTAACTAGTGACAGTCGGCATATCTGTACTTGGGGTAGCCGCTTTCCGTCACACCATTGCTCTCTGCAGTCTTCCATGCTTCCCGACGCTGACCATGGGTACTATGCACCACTTCCCATCTTCTGTCCTTCGTCTTCAATACCTCGGCCTCGTCGCTCCTTTTCCTTTATGAGGGTAGCTGAGCCCTCCTGTCTTTGCTGCTGCCTTCAATGTAGTGGTTGAGCTCTCTCCTCTCGGCCGCTCAGGTACTGCCGTCTTTCTTGACTTCTCTGTCCCAACAGTCACAGTTTCTAGCTTTGCTCTGCAGCTAGAAACATGCTACGACGTCGTAGCTTTACCTTAACTCTTCGTCTTCGCCAAAACTGTCTATCTGCCAAAATGGCAGCTTTTCCGATAGCTGCGGGAGTCTGCTCCAACAGTCCCCTAACACTTACTTTTGGCTCGTCCCCGAGCCACTACCAGCGGGCTTCTCTTGCTGTAGCTTCTCCTTGGCTTCCTGCGAAGTCTTTGTAAGTTTCTGCCGAAGTCCTGCGACTTCGTTCTCCATAGGTTCTGTAACTTAGTTCGTTGGGCTCTCTTATCTTTCCTTCCCTCATTGTCATGCTCTCGCTCTCGTCGCTTGCGAGACCTGAGGGATATTAAGCTTGTGAGAAGCCTTCCACAGATCTCCTTTCCTCTTTATCTGCGTTAGAACTTTTATCACAAGGAAATTCTGTATCCTCTAGCCTTCTCAAATATTTCATTCAGTTTGGATCCTTTCGTACCAACTATACAGGCCTTGAATTCCATGCCGAGAACAAGCCTTTGTCTGCACGCTGGAGTTTTGCTTGTTCGGTTTGTTTTCCCTTTCGCTTTTCTTCTCAACAAATCGCTCCAGGCATTCATGCTGCCTCTGATTTCTAGATTTTCATTTCTTTTCCTCGGCAATCTCTTGTTCTTCTCTTAGCTGATCAGATAGGTCATCTGCCTTCTCCCGTTGCTTTTTTTTCTCATTTTTACTTTCTTCCTAGCGGGAGATTTCTTCTCATCATTCCGCTGCTCTGCTTTCTTATCTTCAATGATTGGCTCGTCTTTATTCTTCTCTTCAGCAGAGACTTTGATGACATCTTCTACATCCTGCGCTTGACTCCTCATCCTTGGCAGCTGTCCGGTTTGTTAACACCCAAAAAAGGTTCACTACCTCATCTACCCCATTACATGGCTCATTTGTCCATTTTCCTACCATATTTCCATCAAAAACCCATAAAACCATCTAAAAAGCCTCCAAAAGGCTTAAAATACCTTCAAAAGGCCATAAAACCCTCTTTTCCTCCAAAAAATATCCAAAATTCCTCCAAAAAAGCAAAAAATCTCCAAAAAGGAAGAAAAAATATAAAATAATGAGGAAAAGGAGGAAAAAACCCTAACCCTAAAACCGGTACTCCACCACTATAAATAAGTGATGGAGACCTCTCATTTCATATCCACAATCACAAGTATCCTGCCTCTGCCAAAATTGCTCTTGAAACCCTAGCTCACCATTGAGCTACTTTCACCGTGAGAGCCCCTTTTGGCCCATTTCCACCATCGGAGAAAGAGAAGGAACAGCTGGAGCTCGGAGCAACCTCTCGGATCAGCGCAACGGGCTTCACCAACCTCCACATTGGAGGTCAGATCAATAAAAAATCATTCTTTACTTTTTGCTGTTTTGCTTCATGAACATGTTTAGATTAATTGTTATTACTGTTTAGCATCTTTTATTTCACATAATATTGAACTGCTACTAAGGAATCAATTTTCCTTAGTAGGTGCTCATTCGCACAAGCTAGGGCTAAAACCCTAGCTACAGTTTTGGCGACTCCACTGGTTTTTATTTTAGTTTATTTCCCGTTTTGTCCTTTCGGCTGTCGTTTTCGGCCGCCGTAAACCACCGTTTTTTCCTTCACAGTTGCGTTCCGACCGCGCCTTTCCAGCCCTTAGCCGCGACCCGACCGCACCTATTTCATTCAAACCCGCGACCCGACCGCGCCTGTTTCATTGAAACCCGCGCCCCGACCGCACCTGTTTCATTCAAACCCGCGCCCCGACCGCGCCTGTTTCGTTCAAACCCGCGGTCCGACCGCTGTTTTTTATCTCAGATCCGCGGTCTGATTTCTGCAGTTTTTTCCTATATTTGACACCAGCCCCTTTGCTGCCATATTTCCTGCACCTGCACAACCATCTGTCCTACCTGCAGTCCTACAGCCTTTTCTGCACCATTATTCCTGTTACCTTTTTACAGCAGCGCCTGTTTCATTCAAACCCACGACCCGAGCGCGCCTGTTTCATTCAAACCCGCGACCCGACCGTGCCTGTTTCATTCAAACCCGCGCACCGACCGCGCCTGTTTCATTCAAACCCGCGCCCCGACCGCGCCTGTTTCGTTCAAACCCACGGTCCGACCGCTGTTTTTTATCTCAGATCCGCGGTCTGATTTCTGCAGTTTTTTCCTGTATTTGACACCAGCCCCTTTGCTGCCATATTTCCTGCACCTGCACAGCCATCTGTCCTACCTGCAGTCCTACAGCCTTTTCTGCACCATTATTCCTGTTACCTTTTTACAGCATTGTTTAAAAAATAAAAAATAAAAAAATTCAGCATTGTTTATTCAGATAATTTTGCATAGTAAAAGTTTTTTTCATTCAGTATTATTATTGTTAGGAAGCTGCCCTGGCACTTCTCTTCTGGGTTCATAACCTCACAAGCACACAATCTGTCACCTAATTCAAAGTGAGACTTAAAAACTACTTAACTCAACCAACATTCTAACTCCACTTGGGGAACATAAAAGAATTTTTGTAGTTAGGTAGGATCGAGGGGATAGGCTTCCAAAAACACCCCTCGGTTACTTACACTTGAGACATAGTTGTTG
>LPNX011107156.1:220686-237738 GCA_001517045.1 Pseudotsuga menziesii
CCACCATTTTTTATTTTTGTAGAAAACCTGCTATTTTTTGGTATTCTGACCATTTCTGTTGACACTCCACCTATTGTAGCACGCAGTTACAGTGGGTGTTTTGAGTTGGTTGTTGGCTTGAGCGCCCTATTTTTTGAGCTCTCCTTCTGCACACTCAGTTGCATTAGAGTTTTTGAGCTTTTTTATACCTACCTCAAACCCACAAAGATTTGACACCATTTGTCACCATTGAGTCCTCGAGACATTCTCGGCGCCTCAGAGGCGAGCCCCCATAGCACGGTTCACTTGACACCACCCTTCCTCGATGCAGATCATCATCACTTGATACCACTTATCATAGATCTCGAGCCTTGTCACTTGACTCCACTCGTCAGCGGCATAGGGCTCCGTCACCAGATACGGACGCCCCTTATTTTACCTCTGATTCTGAGCCAGAGTCTGAGAACCCCCTTTACACTGCCCCTAATAGCCCCATGGCTGGCGTGACTCCCACTCCCATCTTGGTCGGGACCGTTGGTGGCACATCCACCACTACATCAGTTACCACACAGGCTATGGGTATGCCCTCCACGGGACCCCCATTTACCGTTCCCCTCACAGCACCTATTCCCGCAGCAGGAATACCTATTCCCACTCCATCAATGACTCATAACACCCATGGTGGTGCAGGTCTGTCCTATACCACCTTAGTTCCCCCGCTTGGGGGCAACCTCCCTCACATTACCCCTCCACTTGGGGGCATTGGCCCCAACTTAATCCAACCCACTACCGTGTCACATTCTTCGTCCAGTTTGCCATTCATGGCTAGCCTCAACCTGCCTGACCTAGCCAGATTAACCAATGAGCCCATCCGACACGACCCTGCATGGCCTCACATGCCCACCAAGCTCCCCTCTGACATCCCTAAGTTCGAGGGCAAGGCAGGTGAAGACCCGCAAAACCATATCATGTCCTTCCATCTATGGTGTTCCTCCAACTCCATAGTAGATGACTCTATTCGCCTCCATTTATTACAGCGCACTTTCACTGGCTCTGCTGCCAAATGGTATATCGAACAACCCCATCGAACCCATGCCACCTTTACTTCCCTTGCATCGACCTTCCTGCAGTTCTTCCAGTTACCTGTCCGCTATGACGCAGACGTTGAAATCCTACTATCATGCAGACAAAACACGGCTACCCACATCACGGACCACATTCATGAATGGCGTCGATGCCGTAGTTTATGCAAGATCAAGTTAGACGACCGAATCTTCCTAGACTGGTTCCTCAAATCCCTCCTTCCTATCATTGCTAAGGATGTAGCATCCGAATGACCCCAGTCTGAAGAAGAGGCCATCCTTAAGGCCCAGCAATTCGATCTCATTTACGCCCAGTCAGGTTATCTCTATACCATTATACCTGACGCCCCTCGCGACAATTCATCCCAGCACGATGCGCCAGGGGCATCCCACGTTGCCGACGAAATCATTGGCCGTGTCTCTTCGCAGCCTCAACCATTTTCCATAGCCCGTCCTACCCCTGGCCCTGACCCTTCGCGGGCTGCCTCACAGTCTGGAGCAACCAACCAGTATGCCCCCATGACACATCACCACCATTCCCATGGACCCTCATGCCCACCTCAGTGTTTCGGTCATATGACTCCCACTTACCCCCCCCCAGTCGCACCTCAGCCCTACTATCACCAGCAGGCTGCACCAGCTGCTGCGCCGTCACAAGCCCAACCCGTTTATTACCCGCCACAGCCAGCCCCTGCGGCAAACCCACAACCCGCTCCACAGCACTATCAGCAACACCCTCAGGTTGTTGCACCTGCGCAGCCTCCACCTACATATCATCCACCGCAGCCTGCTCCAGCCCCTGCGCAACCTCAGAATCCACCTGCTGTCCAAGGGCAAGTTTACGCTCAACAAAACCCGCAGCAAAACCAAAACAACCAACGCAACCAGGGCCAACAAAACCGCGGCAGAGGCCGAAATCGTGGGAACAACCAACCGACCGAGCAAGCTGGTCAACATCCTAATCCCCCCGCTAGTAATAATGCGGCCCCTGCTAACCAAAACCCTGATCGCCCGCCCAAGCAGGCTAAAAACCCTAATTTGCGAACCAACTACCCTTGTTCTGTTTGCGGGGTCTATGGCCACTACACACATTTTTGTCCACATATGGAGCGAGTCCGGCAACTTTTGGCTGTGGATGTACACCGCCCAGGGCAGACGGCTCCTCAAGCACCACCCAACCCCCCACAACCTCAGCAGCCACCTTTGGTGCTGTAAAACCCCTTACCAACCCAAGGCATAGTGAACACCCAGCCATTGGCTCCCCCTCAAGCCAACGTGACAACCCAACAACAAATCACTTACGCTGCTCCTGATCAACCCGTGCTTGACTCAGGTACCCACCACTTGTTGATGATGTCCTTCGATGAGGTCAACCTCCAGACCCGACGGAACCAATATGGATCCACCTCTGAAGCCATATGTACCCTGTCCCATAATACGCGAACTCCTACTAATCAATCGCCCTTGTTTCCTAAACCCCCTTTGGTACCTAGTCACATTGGTGCTACACCCATCCATACCATTCCTTTCCTCTTCCCTCCCTCATGAGTAGTTAGCGCCCCGGTCATGGCCACCCTCAGCCTTCCTGGGTTAAACTTAGGATTACTCGTTTGGTATCTTTCGCCTCCCGTTCGTCTGCCGACACCAGATGTCGTCTGCAACCGGTGCAACCCATTGTCACTACTAGTCAACCACCTCCCGGTGTCGCTACCCCGTCATCCTCCGCGAAACCCCCCCCTCCTCTTACCAAACCCACTGGGGGAAGAGGCCCCCAACCTTACACTGCTGTCCCACCTCCTAAGATAGTCAAAAATCCCCCTGTGTTTCGTGCTCCTCCCAAATGCGCTTTGTGCGATGAGTTGGGCCATGCGACTCACCTATGTCCTCAGTTACCAGCGTTACAGGAATACATGCAACTGCTTGACGACGACCCCACTATCTCGGTTGTCCATCTAGATTCAACCCCTAAGCCTTGCGACAAATCCCTATGCACTAACCACTCCTGTGCCCTATGCGATGTTTACGGGCATTACTCCCATCACTGTCCCGATCTCCCTGAGTACAGAGTAGCTCTCTTTGAGACGAACAATCTGGATCTTGAGACGGCACCCCTCACCATTGAGAAAATCCATTCCCCGGTCTCTTCCCCTTCCGGAGAGGTTAATACCATTTATATGATCTCTTCCGTCACTACTCCCTCGTCAACCGATTTGACGACACAAACATTCCGTACTGATGAGGAGATTCTTGAGGCTCTCACTGCCCCAAATTATCCCTGGGATGACATGCACCATCGTTCCTACTTCCTCCCAGATGAACCCTCCTCTAACACCGCTCCTCACTTTGCAGTTGAATCCAAAGACTTCCTTCCCCCCAAGGTCGACTGGTTCAAGGACCCTATTCCTGCTCCTGACGCCTTCGAAGAGGGTAACATGGCCAACATCTCACCTGTCATCCAAATTGATATCGCTGCCCCAGGAAGCACCCCACCGCAACTCCAACCCCCTAACCTGCGGTCCACCCCACGTGGACCGTGCAAATAGTACCTGTTTCCACCATTGGAATCAGCATGACGAGACCATCACGATGGTCACCTCGTTGCATTATTTTTTGCTACACCATTTTTGCCCATTTTTTTTTCGATACCAATAGTCACCTCGGTTTGCGTGCCACTTCGGCCGCTCTCCGTTTTTAACACTTTTCATATCGCCGGATTCATTTTTCCGAGCTCGTGATGATGCTTGAGATCACTTCTCGCTCTCACTTGGTACAATTTCAACATTTACGTCCCTACACCTTGCCGCATTGATATGCGTGCCACATCGATCGTCATCAGATTATTTCACACTTTTTACATGAGCCATCCACTCCTGTCATACTGCAAATGTTTCATTATTTTTCCACCATTCATTCACCCCGCAAGGAGGCCCACCAGTGTTCCCCCCCACCCTCAGTCCTGGTCATCATAAATGTTCCTTGAATGAACACTTCCTCCTTGCCTGGCCATTAATTCAGAGTCTTCTTATTTGCTTTCAGACTCCTTAAAATTGAAAGCAACCACGAGCATGAACTGTCCTGGGCTCGTAAAATCCAAACGACAGTACCATTCTATTACTTCAGAGTCTTCTTATTTGCTTTTAGACTCCTTAAAATTGAAAGCAACCACGAGCATGAACTGTCCTGGGCTCATAAAATCCACATGACAGTACCATTTTATATCCACACTTCTTCTAGTTCCCTAACCCATGAAGAAGTCCCCCCGCGCCTCTCGGCGCTATGATCGATCCTCTCGGCAGCCCCACCACTAAGGTCGCCTTTGTTCAGAGTATTCTGCAGTCTCCTACCATTTTACCACAGCTTGAGTCTCCCTCAGCCCATTCACCCTTAGATCCCATACAGCTATGATCCCTTTACCACCAATCAGTTTCATGTGCTGCCCGATCGTCCCCGCCATCATACTCTGAACAAAGGAAGTTTGAGTCTACCCACTCTACTTGCCCAGTTATTTACCCCAGTTTATCACTCTTGCCATCAATACTATCACAGTTTGGTTTTCCACCTCGCACTCCTATCAAGGAAACATCATTGCCTTGATAGTTGTAGGTCTCCCTCTGTCGACGACAACCCCTCTATTCCAGAGGATAGACCTAGAGGCCCCTGCGCCTTGGACCCATCACCATCTATGGTGAGTGCCTATGAACCATTTTGGGAGGAGTCATCATTGCCTCTCCAAATAGTTGTTTCTCACATGCTCGACTTCAGCACCTTAATCGCATCGTTGAGAATCGTGCAGGATGTATATCCATTCCATTATTTGTCGAAGACCCCGGATTTCCCCCGACTCTAGCACATTGGTGAGTCACTTCGGAACGCCCAGTCATATGTTCCCATTGGCGATTGTATTCGGAAGCCATCCAGTTCCATGCTTCCTTGAGTACCCAGTCCAGTTCCAGATCAGTGTACCATGGCAAGTATGACCGTTGTCACTTTGATCCAGCAGCTTCTCAGTTCCGTTGGAACCACATTCAGTAGCACTGTTGTCATTCCAGTGCATCAGTTGTTCAGCTCAGACATGGTCAACCCAGTAGTATGTTCCAGATTTGTGTCCCTTCTGGACCCTTATGATATACACCGTGGATTTCTATGTATCCTACAGGTCCCCCTTTTTGGGCCTCACAGTTATTTTTATGTATATTGATACGAGCATGGGAATGCCCGCCTCGTCCAAATGATCATATGATTCCTCATCCATTATTGAGGTTATGTACTTTTCAGTCCTTGCAGTTGGTTCGAGATCGATGTTCCGGGCTTTAGTTGGTTCTTTCTCTTCTCCACACCCCAGGAAAAACAAATAAGACTTATGATGTCCATCGGCCATACGATGAGCTCCTGCCCTCGCACATCAGGGGGCAATCTGTTAACACCCAAAAAAGGTTCACTACCTCATCTACCCCATTACATGGCTCATTTGTCCATTTTCCTACCATATTTCCATCAAAAACCCATAAAACCATCTAAAAAGCCTCCAAAAGGCTTAAAATACGTTCAAAAGGCCATAAAACCCTCTTTTCCTCCAAAAAATATCCAAAATTCCTCCAAAAAAGCAAAAAATCTCCAAAAAGGAAGAAAAAATATAAAATAATGAGGAAAAGGAGGAAAAACCCTAAACAGCTGAAACCCTAACCCTAAAACCGTTACTCCACCACTATAAATAAGTGATGGAGACCTCTCATTTCATATCCACAATCACAAGTATCCTGCCTCTGCCAAAATTGCTCTTGAAACCCTAGCTCACCATTGAGCTACTTTCACCGTGAGAGCCCCTTTTGGCCCATTTCCACCATCGGAGAAAGAGAAGGAACAGCTAGAGCTCGGAGCAACCTCTCGGATCAGCGCAACGGGCTTCACCAACCTCCACATTGGAGGTCAGATCAATAAAAAATCATTCTTTACTTTTTGCTGTTTTGCTTCATGAACATGTTTAGATTAATTGTTATTACTGTTTAGCATCTTTTATTTCACATAATATTGAACTGCTACTAAGGAATCCATTTTCCTTAGTAGGTGCTCATTCGCACAAGCTAGGGCTAAAACCCTAGCTACACGGTTTGTGATGAACTTGGTGTGACACCCTTAGGTGGCATCGTCATAGCAGACACAAGGCCTCCACGCTCGAACCTTTCCAAAATCGCTTCTAGAGGTTCTTCCTCGGACAGAACCCACTCGGTGTTATACTTTGGATTGACAATGGCTGCAAACTATGGAAATCACAACACTGTGTAACGGAATTAGCTCTGCACAGGGAAAACTTAACAATGCACTCTATAGCTCTCGGATCTTTGCAAATGTAACCCTCCCGAATGAATAATTTCTGCTTTTATGCTGAACGCAATAATCCCGGACGCAACGGTCATCTAGGCTGAACCTGTTGGTCGTATTAATTGCTTAGACGAGACCACACCTGTCATTTCGATCCTCAGTAAATGCTGAAATCTGATCAATTTCCCTCGAAGCGTGTGTATACAGGCGCCGGTCATGTCGAAGATTTACCAAATCTGGACAATTGATTATGCTGTTGCCAACTCTATGGTAAGGTATACCGGTCATTTCTTCATTAACTGCCTGTCAGAAGGCGACTTGACTAGCCCTCTATCTCGTTGCAAACTAGGTACGTGGCACAGAGAAACATCGCGCTGCTGCGATGCCACACCGCATCACTTGCTCAAAACAAACTTAAGCGTTTTTTTTTATTACTTGCACAAAATGAACCGTCCTTATGCGATTCCTGATACTTAAAATACCTGCCGGTGTAGACTAATTCCCGGTGCGATGCATCCTTTCAACTACACTGGACATCTGCACCGCTCGCAACTCTGAGTTAGGGCTGAGAGGTGGAGTGGCTGTCACTATAGAGCTTAAGCCTACTGCCATTAATCAATGTGGGAAGAAGCTCCCCATTCAGTTTGCTGAGCTGAACGGCTCCTCCCTCTGTGACTTGCTGAATCTGGTATGGCCCCAACCAATACGTCTTGAACTTCCTTGGAAACTTAATAAATTTACTGTCATAGAGGAGTACTAGGTCTCCGATTTGAAGAGTCTTACTCTTAATGTGTCTGTCATGACAAGCTTTTTCTCGTGCCTTCTGCACTTTCTGATGGAATCCGACGATGAATCTGTCTTCCTCTAAGGCAAGCAGCTGTGCTAGCCTTTCCTGCACTGTGTCTATATCAGCCATTCCAGTGATCTGAGCAATTCTTAAACTGGGAAGAAAATACTCCATAGGCATAACAACCTCCTGTCCATACACCAAGCTGAAAGGTGTGTGTCCTGTGAGTTTCTTGCATGTAGTCCTATAGGCCCATAATACAACGTTAACTCTGAGGTCCCAATCATTCCTTTGGCTGTTGCAAATCTTAGTAAGAGCCTTTTCTAGAATCTTGTTAAAGGCCTCCACCGTACCATTAGCTTGCGGGTGGTAGGGAGTGCTCTTATGGTGCTGCATTTGGAATTCCTCTGTCAAGGCCTCAATAGTGTGGTTCAAGAAATGGGTGCCTTGATCGCTCATCAAAATTACTGGGCATCCAAATCTAGTGATGATGTTTTCAAAAATGAACTGTGCGGCTGTAGCAGCATCACAATTTCTTACTGCTTTGGCCTCCGCCCATCTGTTGAGGTATTCTGTTCCTGTGATGATGTATCTCGCACTAGTTCATTTTCCTGGTGGGTTGATAGGACCCACAAAGTCTATAGCCCACTTGTCAATTGCGCACAGTGTAATCTGTGGTCGCAGCGGCATTTCATCTCTCTGCGAAGGTTTTCCTACCCTCTGGTAGATATCACAGCATCTACAAAAGTCCTTAGTGTCTTTATGTAAAGTAGGCCACCATAATCCTGCAGTCAGGATTTTCTGCACAGTCGGCTTTCCTGCGAAATGACCTCCTGCGGTACCAGAATGTGCTTCTCTGATAATGGCCTCTTTTTCATGCGGCATCACACATCTATGCAGGACTTCATCTGGACCTAACTTGTATAACTGTCCTGTGATCAGGGTGAAGTCTATTGCTTTAACAACTAACTGCCTCTTTTGATGCTTGGTAAACTCATCAGGTGCCCTTCCTGTAGTGAGAAAGGGAATAATATCAGCATAGTACTTGTCTGCGATCTGAATAGAAAAAAACTGCGCATTGTGCAAGTTGTCCTCTAAGTTACTTGGCTCTTCTCCTGACTCTATCCATGACAGATGATCAGGTCCGGCGTTCAATCTTCCTGGTTTGACAATGATTTCAAAATCATACTCTTGAAAGAGGAGTAACCATCTGCAGATTCTTCCCCCTAACACTGGCTTATTGACCAAGTACTTCAAAGCGGAATGGTCAGTAAAATCTTGAACGAAGCACCCAACAGGTAGTGCCTGAACTTTTGTAGCGCGTACACCATAGCTAAGCCTTCTCTTTCTGTCGTGGTGTAGTTCTTTTCTGCTATCGATAGCTTTCTGCTGGAGTATGCGATAGGATGATCGATACCTCCTTCTCCTGGTTGCGTTAAAACAATCCCTAGTGCGATGCCAGATGCATCCACATGTACATGAAACGGCTTAGTCCAATCTGGAAGTACTAAGATGGGTGCTGTAACCATCTTCTCTTTAAGTGTGTCTAGACTCTGCTGACATTCCTCATTCCATAGGACTTTTACATCTTTCTTTAACAGTTTTTCCATCGGTGCTGTAATCTTTGCGTATCCCTTGATGAATTTTCTGTAGTACCCGGTATGACCAAGTACTGTCCTCAATTGTTTGACTGAGTTGGGTGCTGGAAGATTTACAATGATGGCAATCTTTGCGGGATCTACCATCAAGCCTTGCCTGCAGACAATGTGACCCAACAAAATACCGAATGGCGCACAGAATATACATTTTTTCAAGTTTAGACAAATCTGGTACTGCCTACATTTCTCTAACATCAGTCTTAAATCTCCTATGTGCTTGTCAATTAATCAAAATACAGTCCAATCATCAAAATAAACTTTTATGAATTTATGGATGTATTCTTTAAATACGACAACTACTACTCTAGAAAAGATAGCTGGTGCATTCTTAAGACCAAAGGGCATTACTGTATACTGGAATGAGCCCCATTCTGTTGCAAAAGTGGTCTTATGTCGATCTTCTGGGTGGATTCTGATTTGGTGATAGCCTGAAAAGCCATCAGTGAAGGAGTAGACCTCCTGTCCTCCCACGTTGTCTAGCACTTCATCAGTGAAAGGTGTTGGAAATGGATCATGAAGCGATGCATCGTTGAGTTTACGCAAGTCGACACAGATCCTAATGTCTCCTTTGGTTTTCTTTTCTTGCACGACCATGGGACTAACCCCTTCACTCTCTTCTACGGGCTCAATGATGCCTGCTGCTAGCATCTTATCGATCTTATCCTTAACTTTTTCTTTGTAGCGCGGATTTAATCTATATGGATGTCGCTTGACTGGTCTAGCATCCTCTTTCAATGGTATCCTCATTACTCCCAGGTTTCCGACTATTCCCTTCATCTCTGTGAACTTGGTGGGAAATAGGTCCTGATAGTCATGTAACAAGTCTGCAATCTGTCCGACTGTTTCATTGTTCCAATAGTCTCCAATAGAGGCAAACTTTGGTTCTGTGTCTGTGCCAATATTGATCTTTTTAATCTTGATCAGTTCTGTGATTTCTGGAATCTATAGCTTCAGCCCATCAACATCGCGAGTCCCCTCTGACTCCGGAATGTTGATGTTGCGAGGATCCTCATCCTCCTCCTCTGGTTCTGATGCAAAGTTATAACACTCTAGCGCCTCTTCTAACTAGATGGCCCACTTAGGTTGAGCTGACACTGATAGGGTACAATCCTCAAATATCTTAATCTTTATTACATCTAGGGCCTGATCAACATTTGGATACTCGGATTCAAAAGCGAAGGTGAGTAGAAAGTTGTCTATCATAAGTGGCCATGTAGTTGTCTATCATAAGTGGCGCAATTCAGTCTCTATGTACCAGTTCCGTGGAACTGTGTCCAAAGTGTGAATGAATCGGTGAACCCATTCATCCTCGAGAATGTCCGACCAATTCCGTTCACATGTCTGAATATGTGACCTGGGGTCACTTTCTCCTGTGTATCTCTGCTGGACATACTCTCTGTCGGTAGAGAATCTGATCGCCATCAATCTCTTAAGATCATCCCATGATGCGATATTCTCTTTATGTGCATACCACCATCTTGCAGGTGTGGCTCATACTGCAAGGTCCATAGTTGCGATCCTTTGCACATGAGGAATTTGTTGTTCAAACTACGTGAGAAAGTCTTGGATATCTGTTAGACCATGAAATGATGGAATCTCGTTGATCTCTACGCCAATCCATCGCAGTGACTTAGTCATGTACGTGCATCTGCGCGCTGAGACTTCGTAAAGTTTGTTTTTCTAGTTCTCTAGACCAACATCCGAATCCGATGCGCATGAGCTGTCGCATTGCCAACTAATGTTCCCTTCTGCGGTTGGATTGATGTAGTCGCTCTGGTTCGCAGTCATCTGATAGAGACTGTCCATGTTACGTGCCTCTTCCTCTGCTCGGATAGGTTCAATGTATCTAGGACCCTGAAGAGGATCTAATGGTGCGATGACCCGGATCTGCACGTCCTCAAAGGTCATTTGTCTTCTTTTTAAGTCGATAATGGCCATGTTACCGATCGCCAAATCAATGCCTAGTAGTGCTGGATATGGTCTACTATCGCCAATGATTTCTATAACTTCAAAGTCCGCAGAGCTGCGAACTCCGTCAATGTCAACTGGCACGTGCGATAATCGACCCAGGGGTGATACTCGCTACTGATTAGCTATTCTCAGATGGATAGGCGATCTGACTAACTTAGGGCTACCCATCTGTTCCCATGTCTGCTTAGTTAGAACATTTAACTTTGATCCTAGATCTAGGATCACCTCGTCCATTTCAAATTCTCCAACCTGTGCTGTGAGTCGCATCTCTCTTCCTGTCCTTGTATGTCCCACAATATTATGAACAGCATGCTGTGCACTGCTCACGGAAGAAGATGGCTGACACTGATCTATAATGCGTTGAATTTCTTCGATAGCTTGCTAATTTCTCACGAGTTTTAAACATCTCCGTAGGAAGGATTGTACACTTCCTGTCAACTTGTCCTCGTCACAAGCGCCCGATGTGGTAGCCTGCGATATCTGTACAGGGCTAACACCACAAGGTGTTTGCTGTGGTACGCCCCTAGACGGTGGTACCTGCGATCCTGATTGTATAGGGTCATCAAAGAAAGTCTTGGCTTCCTGAAATGTCTGTTTATTCTTCTGTAGGTCAAGTGGTGTTGCTTTGTTAGGAGCTTTGCGCACCCACTCCTGACTTGTGGTCTTTTCATTATCCTGCGATGTCCCATTGGTGGAAGCACCGCTGTGAGTCACAATGTTGACTCTTGGTTCTGGCTGTTTCTGCTCAGCAGCAATAAGCTGGATGTTCCGGTGTACTGCTGGCTTAGGTTCTCTGATCTTAGCTATTAAGGTAGGACAGTCTTCTATAGCGTGATCGTAATATTTGCAATAGTTACATGTCGTAGTAGGGCTCTGATAGTCCCTAGCATAATGTCCTACAATTCCACAGTTGTAACAAGTGACTGGTCCGCGACCACGGCCAAAGCCTTCTCCACGGCCAAAGCCTCCTCCATGTCCTCGTCCACTGAATCCTCCTCCACGGCCAACATGAGCCTGATCATACTGTGGTCCTGCTGCTGGACCCTGTGTTTCTGATTGGACTCTGTACAAGTCTTGCTTGCTCCCAACCATGAGATCATAGCCTCGGCAATCGTGTTCATCATGGCCTACGGACTTGCAGAAGACGTAGTATAAGTTCTTAGGTGTCTGGACGTACTTCTGAAGTAGAGGGCACTACTGAGGTAGATGTCCTCTTGTTTTGCATATTTCACACCATGGCCCGTGGGTTTGTGGTAAGGGGTTAGGAGCCCCAGTTGCTAGATATTCTACAAAGACTGGACAGTTATCTTTAGTATGGCCTTGTGCTTTACACTTTACGCACCATATGTCTTGTGCAACCTCTTTCCCTTTCTTAAGCTCATGCATCTGTATCGTGAGATTATCCAATTGGTTTTGCAGATTTGTCATACCTGTGCTGGTTTCAGCTAGAGGTGAAGCCTCTAGTTTCATCGCCATCTCCAACGCGTCATCCTGCATTTGGAGTTTCTGCTGCATTAATGGCAGTCTGATGTGAGGGAGCAGGGCTGCAATAAACCATTCCTTATGCTGCTCCAGTGCAAACTCAAAGCTGACTTGGTCTATAAGGGCTTTAAATTTCTGATCGAAGTCCCACACTGACTCTGTAGGTAACTGTTTGATGTCTTTGAGCTCTGTAATGCACTGTGACTCAGACTTAGGTTTCTTAAACTCTTTAATCATAGTGGTCCTGACCTGAACAAGTGTTCTGGGTACTGCTGAGGTATACTTCATATACCATGTTAAGGCTCATTCTCTAAGTGTGGTGACCAACTGTACAAGTTTAATATTATCATCATGGATTGTTTTAATGGTCCACACGGCTTCACATAGAAACCAATGCTGCTCTGGGTCCTCTGCCCCTGTACCCTTAAAGATAGGTAGCTTCATATCATCCCCCATTCTATTTCTACGTGGTGGATGTTGATTTGCTGTGTTACTACCACTTGGCGGTGTAGGTGTAGGTGATGTAGCGGTAGTATGTACTGTCTGGGAGCTACTAGATGGAGTTCCTACGGGATTGTTCTGAGTCCCGATCTGTTTCTATGGGGTATAAGGGTGGTAAGGGATACCCCCTTCTGTTCTTTCTGTGGTATTGTGACTCTGTTGTCTAGTATTATCTGAACTGTCTTCAAATATGGGAGATCTGAAATCTACTTTGTATTTCTTTCCACTACGTGTACGTCCAATGTCATCAAAATCACTTTCAAACTCTTGTGACATTACTATCTTTACTTATTCATCTGAAACTAGATCCATTGTTCCTTTTTCATGTAATAACATCTTAATGGACAAGTTTAAAGATTTTAGGTACTTACCGCGATATCCTTTGAAGAAGTACCGCTCAGCCTCGCTGAAGCTTTTTCTCTGTTCAACTGCAAACTCTGTGACAAAGCCTTCTAGCACACTCACAAGCCAAAAGTCTACTGTCCTCGTAATGGGATTATCAAGGTTCTTCACGGTCTGAATCAGCTCCGGTGTCCAGACAATGTTTCTTTTCTTCTTGAATATGTTCTTATCAGTCAACTTTGATAACCAGTCGTAAAGCTCGTTTCCATAGGTCGCAAAAAATATCGTATGCAGGTCTGTAAAGATATGTTTTTGTAACCAGTCCTCTGTACTCATTCTAGGACTCTTGTTCTCATGTTCGGCAAACTCTTTCTCCTTAGACACAACCCACTCGTTGAGTTCGTCTCTAGTAGGATGCCAACATAACATCAGTACTCAGTTTGTTCAAAACCGACAACGGAACCATTTGTTGGTTCGCTGGGCAGACCCGGGTTTACTATAATGTACCAACAACACCCCTAGCTTGTTGCTAGGGTTTTCACCCTAGCTTGTGCTAATGAGCACCTACTAAGGAATCTGGAATCCTTAGTAGCAGTTCAAATAAAGATAAACTGAAACAAAGATTAATCTAACTACGTTCTTGAAGCAAAAGCGGAAAAAAGTAAATAGCATGAAGCAAAAACGGTAAAGAAATGTATAATGGTTTTTATTGATATTACCTCCAATGAGGAGGTTGATGGAGTCCGTTGCGCTGGTCTGATGTCGGTGGCTTCGAGCTCCAAGCTGCTTCCTTTCCTTTTCCAGTGGTGGAAATGGGCCAAAAAGAGTTCTCAATGGTGAAAGTAGCTTGATGGTAAGCTAGGGTTTCGAGAATAATTTCGGCAGAGGCAGGATGCTTATGATTGTGGATGTTGAAATGAGGGGTCTCCACCACTTATTTATAGCTTTTTAGTGGTGGAGTGCTGGCCCATGGTTTTCGAAACCATATGGTTTAGGGCAGCTTGTTTAGGGTTTTTTCCTCCTTTTCCTCATTATTTTATATTTTTTCTTCCCTTTTGGGGATTTTGCTATTTTTAGAGGAATTTTGGACATTTTTGGAGGAAAAAGGGGTTTTTTGGCCTTTTGGAGGCATTTTAGGCCTTTTGGAGGCTTTTTAGATGGTTTTATGGCCTTTTAGAGGCATTTTAGGCCTTTTGGAGGCTTTTTAGTGGGATTTTCAGGGAAATATGGTAGGCAAATGGACAAATGAGCCATGTAGTGGGGTAGATGAGGTAGTTAACCAGTTTTGGGTGTTAACATAGCTCACTGGCCCTTTTGGCGACAGACCGTGGAG
Organism: Pseudotsuga menziesii; assembly: GCA_001517045.1. Classification (NCBI taxonomy): domain Eukaryota; kingdom Viridiplantae; phylum Streptophyta; class Pinopsida; order Pinales; family Pinaceae; genus Pseudotsuga; species Pseudotsuga menziesii. Next base: position 235,141 of record LPNX011107156.1, read on the forward strand.
TGGCCTGAAGTCTCACCCAAAGTGATCCTAATGGGTTGGCCAAAGACTCAAGTGTCTTCAACCAGGTTCTGTCGCATCCTATGTGCGTCTCGCAGCTTTTCTTAGCCCGCGAGGTCTCTTTCTTTGCGATGTGCAGCTTCCTCTATCTCGCGATGACTCTAGCCCTTATCGCATCATCGCGCCCTGGCCAACACGTAACTCTCTCCTACGCTCGATCCTCAACTTGCGGTACCGTGCACCACAGCTCCTCTGATGGTGCGATATCTCCTTCCTGCGATATCCTACCGTTGCGGCTCAACGTACTCAGCGTTACTTGTGTTCGACTTACAGGACTCAACATACAAGGCTGCTTTATACTGTGACTCTTAACTGTCTTGAGTGAAACATAGACAACTCTTCTATAGAATAATTAAAGACTTCAACATGCATTTATCCTTCTATAATGCAGTGAACTGAATAACACATACATACATTTAACTGTAAGCAAAGTTCATGTAATGAGCGATAGATACAACAAGTAAATACAATCACATGAATCAATCACATAACACTTTGATTTTACGTGGTTCACTTCCAGGGTAGAAGCTACATCCACAAAACTGTGTTTTATTATATCTTGAGAGAGTACACAGTTCTGCTGCACCGCATATGCAGCTAGAGATCTTCTGGGTAACTCCACACTCACTTCTTGGAGCCTTCTCTCCTAGATCTCTTCTCTTCCTCTATATTGTCTTCTTACAATATTCTCTCTCTCTCTCTCTGTCAATCCCTGCGGATTGTTACATACATGCTCTATGAGATAGCTACTGGTTACAGTAAGATAACTACTGCTGATAACAGAACCAGAGCTCAACTCTATTACAATACAAGGTAAATGTGAGCTAACAGACTCAATGGCTAACTAGTTAGATAACATTTTTCAATCCAAAATACATCCCTTTATAGGCGGCCCGAGGGTCTCACCATTACAACAATGTGGGCCTGTCCCAACAGTAACCCAAAACCCTAACTAGTGACAGTCGGCATATCTGTATTTGGGGTAGCCGCTTTCCATCACACCACTGCTCTCTGCAGTCTTCCATGCTTCCCGGCGCTGACCATGGGTACTATGCACCGCTTCCTGTCTTCTGTCCTTCGTCTTCAATACCTCAGTCTCGTCGCTCCTTTTCCTTTATGAGGGTAGCTGAGCCCTCCTGTCTTCGCCGCTGCCTTCAATGCAGTGGTTGAGCTCTCTCCTCTTGGCCACTCAGGTACTGTCATCTTTCTTGAATTCTCTGTCCCAACAGTCACGGTTTTCGGCTCTGCTCTGTAGCTAGAAACATGCTACGACATCATAGCTTTACCTTATCTCTTCGTCTTCGCCAAAACTGTCTATCCACCAAAATGGCAGCTTCTCCTGTAGCTGCGGGACTCTGCTCCAACACAGTACACCGCATTGTACTCATCTATAGTCAGGCCACCTCCAGGCCCATGAGAACGCAGGATCACTACTTCCCCCCATCGGGAAAGTCCAGTAATAAAGTATATGTCCTCCACCTCTATGGTGAGGGACATCCAATCTATCTGGAACAACTCTGAGTCTAGATCCCAGTAGTCCACCAACATCTGCAATAGTCATGGTTTGGCCCTTAAGCCACCAAGACACCAAAATTTGTAGAGCCCACATGCACATAGTGCTTGTTGAGCCATTAGATCGACCCTTACTGCCTCTTCTACATCACCATGTTCACGTTCTCTCCATTCTAGGACCATCCTACACAAAAAATTTGAGTTTTGCCCATTAGAACACTTGAAAAACCTTAAGCGCGGCGGCATACGTGACTGTTTTTCAAACAACTGCGTATGTACACGACTGTGAGGGCATTTTCTGCCTCGATTTTCGCGTGGGCCGCAACGCCTATTTTAGAATGGCCTAGAAATCCAAAATCACCATGGAATTTGACAAAAATTGCATCAAAATGGAAGAGTGGAGCATGAGTAAGTACCTGGAAAAAACGGTTGTGGATTCCGTCGGCTGTATCTCTTGGAATTCATTGTTGAAGTTCTAAGTTCAAATGGGTAAAAATTTCAAATGTTTTATAATGTTTTGAATTTTTTACTATTTATAGAAATTTTTCAAATTTTTGAAATTTTTTACCATTTCTAATCTGTTTGGACCGTTTTTGGACTAATTTATGATGTAGGAGGCCTTTTTGAGTGTTGTTTTAGCCGTTGGATTGACCCGTTCATGCTGATTTCAGGTATCATGTCTAAACTGGCATATAGGTTAGGTTTCATCACCATTTGCATTTTGCATGACCTTATGACCATTTCATTATAGCCTTAGGTACGAACCCACTCTATTATGTCACGGAACCTTCTTGCTATTTTAGAAGTGGCATGATATGAGTGGTAGAGTTTGACCTTACATGGGTACCCTAGTTAGCGCCTTATTTGCATTTGGTGCCCATGCTAATGTTTTGTCCCTTAGGGTGTGGGAGTCCGTTGTATAGTATTGCGATGACATTTCGCAAGAGCCTCATACTCCTCTTGATCTTTTGCTGGCCTATTTCCCTCAGGACTCCCTTATGTCAAGTTGTAATTGCATTATCATGAGCT
>LPNX011107156.1:241541-291110 GCA_001517045.1 Pseudotsuga menziesii
GTGTACAATCAAGTTCTAGTGCAATTACAAGTCTGCCGTCTACTTCTAAGCAAAATGATAAAGATAGAAGTGCACTGTTTCATGTTCGTGTCATTGCAAATCACACAAAGATTGATACATTGTTTGATAGTGGTTCACAAGTAAATCTGATATCAGAAGAAGTGGTTAAGAAATTGCATTTAGTTACTGTGCCTCATGAAAAGCCCTATCCTCTAGGTTGGGTTACTAATGATACACGATTGCAAGTTACAAGGATATGTATTAAAATTTACAATTACTGAAAAGTTTAGGGATGAGGTAGAATTGGATGTAGTGCCACTTGACATTTGTGGGATTGTACTTGGGATTCCATATTTGTATGACCGGAAAGCAGTCTTTTATAGAGAGCAGAATAAGTATCATCTTTTTAAAGAAGGTATGGAATATATTGTACGAGCACATAAGATAAAAACCAATCTAGCAATAGTCTCTGCAGGACAAATGAAGAGGTTGGTAAATGCTAGTAAGAATTTTGTGTTGATGATGGTTAAGATGAAAAATGATGAAGTCTCTAAATCTTTTGAAGAATGTGACCCTAAGCATAAATCTGAACTGATTGACATCATTTCTGAGTATGATGATTTGTTTCAAGATTCGAAGGGGTTACCACCAAAGAGAGAGATTCAGCATGAGATACATTTGCAGCAGGATGTGCCACTCTCGAACATAGCCATGTACTGGATGTCTGTAATGCATAATGAGGAGATCAAGAAGCAGGTTCAGGAGCTGATTGAGAAGGGGGTCATCCAGCCCAGCACTTCTCCTTGTGGCTCTCCCATAGTCTTGGTTCCGAAGAAGGATGGGTCGTGGAGGATGTGTATCGACTACAGGGCCCTTAACAAAATCACCATTAAAAATAGGTATCCTCTTCCCCGCATTGATGATTTGCTTGATCAATTGAAACATGCAACTTACTTTAAAAAATTGGATCTACGTAGTGGGTATCATCAAATCCGTGTTGCTGAGCATGATGCTTGGAAAACAACTTTTAAAACGAAACAGGGTTTGTATGAATGGCTTGTGATGCCTTTTGGGCTCTGTAACGCACCTGCTACTTTCATGCGGGTCATGAATGATGTATTTCGTTCATTCATTGATGATTTTGTAATTGTGTATCTAGATGATATCCTTGTGTTTAGCAACACTTGGGAAGAGCATGTTGTACATGTGAAGAAAATTTTAGATGTACTAAGAAAGGAAAAGCTTTATGTAAAAATGTCTAAATGTGAATTTGCTAAAACTTCTTTAGTATATCTAGGCCACATTATTGGTGGAGGCCACCTGCGAGTGGACCCAGCCAAGGTTGCTGTCATTGTAAACTGGCCACAGCCTAACACCGTTACTGAAATCAGAAGTTTTCTGGGTGTGGTTCAGTATTGGAGGAAATTCATTTCTGGGTTTTCTTCCATTGCTGCTCCTTTACATGCGTTGACAAGCATTAAAGAAATTTTCCAGTGGGGAGGCAAGCATCATAGAGCCTTCGACACTTTGAAGGAAAATATTAGCATAGCACCAGTTCTGACATTGCCAGATTTACAGCAGCCATTTGAGATCGAAACCGATGCCAGCGGGTTTGCCATGGGAGCAGTTTTGATGCAAGGGAGAAAGCCAGTCTATTACCATTCAGAAAGATTCTCTATTGTGGTAAGTAACTATTTGACCTATGACAAAGAATTGTATGCTTTAGTACAGAGTGTGAAGAAGTGGAAACATTATATCATGGGAAAAGAGATAGTCATACATACTAATCACCAGCCACTTCAATATTTACAATCTCAAACTAAGATACAACAAAGTAGGCATTTAAGATGGATGGGGTTCTTACAACAGTTTCATCTCGTCATTAAGTACAAAAAGGGAATTCATAATAAAGTAGCAGACATGTTATCAAGGCCACCTACAAATGCTTCAATCATTCTTCAGAACAGTTCATTAACACATGAAAGTTATATTGAACAATATGCAGAAGATAAATATTTTAAGAAAGTATATACATCATTAATACATGGTAAACAGGAAGAGAACTATTATGTGCATAACCAGTTCTTGTATCATCTCGGTAAACTCTGTATTCCAGAGAAAGAAAGAGTGCATGTGATCCGAGAGGCACATAGTTCATTGATTGCAGGACATTTTGGTGTAAGTAAAATGTTGTCTGTATTGCAGAATCATTGTTATTGGCCTCAAATGCAAGAAACTGTAGCTAAATATATAAGGGGTTGTGTTATGTGTGCAACAAGTAAGCCTCGCAATAGGAAATTGGGTTTGTACACTCCTCTTCCAGTTTCTTCTCGTCCTTGGGAAAGCATTTCTATGGACTTTGTAGGAGGACTACCTATGTCTAGAAAAGGGCATGATTACCTATATGTTGTTGTGGATAGGTGCAGCAAAATGTGTATCTTAATGCCATGTAACAAGCAGATCACTGCTGAACAAACAACTCTTTTATTCTTTCAAAATGTTTGGGTACATTTTGGGTTGCCCATGTCCATTATATCTGATCGAGATTCCCGATTCTTGGGAAAATTCTGGTCAACTTTATGGGAGCTTATGGATACCAAACTAAAGAAAAGTACAACTTTTCATCCACAGACCGATGGGCAAACAGAGGTAGTAAACAGAACAGTGGTTCAGCTGCTCAGAGGATATTGTATTAAACATCCTAAACTTTGGGATGAGCAGTTACAGTATATACGGCATGCTTACAATCATGCAATTCATTCTTCCACGCAAAAATATCCTTTTGAAACTTGTTTTGGTTATCTGCCAAAAACACCGATGGACTTCTCTTTTGGCAAAGATGCAGTGGATGGACATCATGATGCAGAAAAATCTTTAAAGTTCATTCAGAGAATCCAAGTAGTACAGCAGGCAGTTCAAGAATAGTTGGAGAAGAGCCAGGCGAAGTACAAGGCCAGGCATGATAAGCATCGAATTGATCATCAATTTCAGGTAGGTGACAGAGTTTGGTTACACATCACCAAAGAAAGGATGAAAGGTGAAGGTAAAAAGCTTAAACCTATCAGGTATGGTCCTTTTGAGATCTTGGAAAAGATCGGTACTAATGCTTTTCGCTTGAATTTACCTCCATACATGCAAATTTATTCAGTTGTCAATGTTGAGAATCTTAAATTGTATGAGCCTCTTATGATCATGGATGAGGAAATTAACATATAGATTCCTTCCATAGATGATTTGGCACCTGAATATATGAGATATTTGTAGGATGATGTTATTCTTGACAGAAATGTAAGAACTTCACGAAGGGGGAATGCTGAGTAGCTTCGAGTGGGGCTGAAAGGAAGGCATCCTAGCAAAGTGAGATGGATGGAGATTGGTAAAGTGAGGGAACCTTACCCTCAATTACTTGCAGAATAATTTAGGCTTTTCTCCTTCCGCAGATCAGAGGTCGGAAGCATTTCCCTTTTGCAACGGTGGAAGCTTCCAAGCTTTTCCCTTTCCGCAACAGCGAGGCTTGGAAGCCTTTCCTCTTCTGCAACGATGGAAGCCTAATAGACGTTCAGGTGGATCGAAAGTCGAAACGCTTCTGCAGCCGCAACGGTGGAAGCCCAAAAACTTAAAAGATCGGTGAAATCGTTCGACGGGATCGGAAGAAGAAGTGGTGTGCCCTCCGCAACGGCGGAAGCCAAAGTGACTAAGACTTCCGACTTGAAAACCAGCCGATAGCCGATTGAAATAGAATTCATCGAAACCGTTGCTTATCCTCTTCCGCAATGGCGGACGAGCAGATGACTTCAACCTTCCGACTTAACCCCTGCAAGCGATCGCGCGGGGACGTTTCAGAAATGGTTTTTGTAGGATCTTGATACCGTATGGTGCCGTGTTGATAGGGAGATGAAAAGTCGAGGGCAGTTGGTAGAAGGAGGTGAACAGTCACATTCTTGAGGGTTTTTCCCATTGTAACGGCAAATAAGAGTATAAAGGAGAGTTCGTGAAGAAGCATAGACAATCGGGTTTTTCTGAGTTATAGAAGCTGGGCAAGTTTGCTGAAAAGGGATCCACATGCTTTTGAAGTCGACCATCCCTAGTTGTTACTTGGATTCTTTGATTGTTGAAGTCCAGTTTGTAACTTTCATAAAGGAGGTCTTAAAGACTTTGCTATTGATACCTAGTTTCTGTGATTGTCAAGAGTCGATCTGTCTTCTCTGTTCTATTTGGATTCTCTTTGCTTTGAAAGCCAATTTATATTATTCCAGAGGATAGGTCTTGGAGACTTTTGACCATACTGCTGAACTGATTTGTAGAGTCCAGAACCATTTGTACCATTTTTAAAATAATTAATTGGATCAGTTCCCATTGGAGAGGGACCCGGAGACATAGCCCAGTGGAGGGGGTGAAATCCGTTATCAATTCTGTCTGTGACTTTAGGTTCTGTGTTTTCTGCTTGGCATTTGTTTATCAGTCTTGTTTTCATTCCTGTTCTGAGCATTTAATTTCTGCTAATACTGTCCATTAATTAACTTGTTGCATGCATTCTTTTACAACAAACTTTTAAAGCACTAAGTTGAGATCCTATGGATCATATTCCATTTGGGATCCTTCATCACTCCACTTCTGGAATGGACTTATAATGTATTTCGACCATCGTATGACCCCTCTAATCTCACACATTAGGGGGCATCTGTTATAGCTGATTTTACCACTCCAAGTGAATCACACTTGTATGGCCTTCCCCTGTTCCTCTGCAGACTCCTTAGACCCCTTGGACCATTTTTTGTCCTTTGATGTTTCCTTGACCATCCCTATAAACATGTGAAAATTAATACACGGGACTAATAAACCCCTTTTGACCACTAAAACTGCGTACATCAGGATGTGTGCAAAATCCAAATCCTTTTGGAGTTTTCCTTGACTTGGATCCGAGTCACTTAACTCCTGGCCTTCCATATGCCTTGAGATCTCTCAGATTTGACCTTTCATTACCCCTTTGAAAAGCTATATAAGGAACTATTTGGTACATTGAAGGCATATGAGAGAATTGAGAGCAAAGAAACTATAGTCCATTGTTGCCGGAACTTGTGCTTGAGTTTGCATCCCTTTGTCCCTTGGAGCACTTTTGTGTTCTTCCCAAGCTTGCATTTTTCTTGTGAGCTTGCTATCGAGAGATGGAGGAGGCCCAAGTGGGGGATTCAGTTTCTCTGATTCGCAGACATGTCGACAGAGGTTGTATCCATTGTAATCTCTGATTTTATATGAATAGAAATATCTTTTCCTGTCCAATAATGTATGTTTGAATGAATATTTTATCCATGGATGATTTCAAATGCTTATACATTGTTGATTATATATGCTAGAATAGATCTAACACCAAGATATATAGTATGCTTGTCTTGTTTACTTGTTGTTGAGGAAGTGATTTATCAATTCAAGCTGAAGTTGGAAAGCTCAACAGGGATCTACTTCAACTGTCCGGAATAAGGTAGAAGGTATGATCCTTTAGTGTTAGATATTTGATTTCTATTGCATATTGGAAATGATTGATTTCTAGAGTGAAGCTGTCTATTGTGGTACCCCAAGCCATAGGAATTTCTCTCCGAAACATAATTGGTGACTCCACTGGGGAGTTCCTAGTAGTTGTCCTTTGGGGGTTTTCTATCAGCATTCAATGACTTTGAATTGATCTTTTTCTCTTGTTTCTGTGTCGGGTCTGGGGGCATGTTTACCTGGTAGTGTATGATTGGTGTGAAGTTTGTCTTAGCTTGTCTGTTTGCCTTTATTTTTATGCACATTTCTTCCCGTACGTGAGTTTTTAACTCACAGTCGCGTATATACGCGAGTTTCACTGCTATTTCTGCATACACACGCGGTTTTATTGCGAACAATCGTGTATGCCCTTGGTTTTGCCTTCTAGAGGAAGTTGGATGGTTGTTGGGTGAATTTTGATGATTGCTGAGTCTCCTTTGATACTGCTAGAGTCTGTATACACCTCTATTTCTGACCAGAGACAGTTTTTTTTTTAGGGTAAAATTTCTTTTTTAAGAATGTTCTTGTCATTGCATTTTCAATTTTTGCTTTGGGATTAGTGCATTATATTTCTTTTACCTTAGTACTTTGTTTGAGTGCTGCTCGAGTGTGCTTGCAGAGTTTGGGGGTTGTAGAGCCATTCTTTTGCTTTAATATCTCATTTTTATTTCAAAAATTCCAAAAATATTTGCTTATCATTATGCATTGCATTAATGATACAACAGTAAGTTGGATTTCAAAACTGCAACAGGTTGTTGCACTTTCAACAACGGAAGCAGAGTATGTTGCTGCTACAGAGGCGAGTAAGGAGCTGATTTGGTTGCAGAGGTTCATGGAAGAATTGGGTAAGAAGCAGGAGAATAGTAGGCTATACAGTGATAGCTAGAGTGCCATTCATCTTGCAAAGAACTCAGCCTTTCATTCAAGGATTAAACATATACAACTCAAGTACCACTTCATAAGATTTGTTCTAGATGAAGAACTGTTAAAACTGGAAAAGATTCACACTAGCTATAATCCTGCAGATATGTTGACAAAGGGAGTAACCATAGAGAAACTGAGTTCCTGCTCGGTTTCTGTTGGCCTTCAAGCATGAAGGTGAAAATAAGAAATTTGCCAAGTCCAAGGTCCAGAGCATAGTCTAGTAAGTGTAGTAGCAGTGGAGTTGCCGTGACCAGTCTCCAAGTGGGAGATTGTTGGTTGTGGAGCCTAATCTTCCAGATCCAGAGATATTATTCAGTTGTGATTGTAACCTAGGAGTATTGTACACTCGTTTCCCTTGCCTTGGGGTTTGGGGGTAGCGCTCCTGAGAAAATGGGGGTTCGGGGGCGGAGCCCCCGAGAATTTTTTTTTGGGATGTGTGTTGGCCAATAGTATTGCGGACCCATGGTATTGGGTTAACCCTAGAATTTTCCCATTGTATTTCCCCTATAAAAGAAAGCATTGTAAAAGGATTGAGTATGGTATTGTATTGTATTGGAAGAGAGACTATGAGAGCGTGAAGAGGAAGTGCAACGGTTTTTCTGCAGGGTGTATCCCTTCATCTTTCTGGACTGTAATAAAAGGATTGCCAATTTCTTTGTGGACGTATCCCATCGTTTGGGTGAACCATGTTATATCTATGTCTCTTTGTAATGTTTTAATGTGTTTTGCATCTTGTTTATTGATTTAACTATATATCTGTTATTGCTCTGCGGTCCTGTTTTCTAACAGGCTTAAAGTCACGAATTTTGTGGGATTTTAATTATGTTTTTGATAGGGTTTAAAAATATTTTACATTATGATTAATCTCTAAAGGCTTACTGTGTTGGATATCATGTGTTCGGCAACGAACTGTGGTTTTAAGGAAATCATTGGCGAACTATGGGGTTTCCTGCATTGGATAAATTTCAGTTTTGTTTTAAGTTTAAATTAATAGAAAAAAATTACTATTAAGATTATTTGTGTTTGATGAATGGATGGTTAAAGAATTTGGAAGAGATTTTGTTGTTGTTTAAGTCCATAATTTCGATTTTCTTTAGAAAGAGAAAAATGTTCAGGATATTAGTATTAAAACTAATTCTGACTTCTTCTCTGTTAGTAAAAGATTTGTTTAAGAAAATAAATAAAAGAGAAGGGTTTGATTTAAAAGGAGGAGGGTAAAAAATGTAAAATCCCTAATCTCGAAAGAGAAAGTAAAATAATACTAGATTTCCCTAGATTTAGGGTTTGTATTTTATTTTAATTTTTACCCAACATTATTTTGGTTTAACTATAATGTGGTTATTATTTGATGTTTACTTACAGTATTATGAAATATGCTTAGATGTTAATGTCAAACCTAAGTAATAACTATAAATAATTTTTACTATTAATTAACTATTCCTGCTTATGTTATTTTTCTGTTCTTATAATATTTAATAACTATATGTATTTATAATATATTAAGCTTTAAATAGTAATTATTACTATGTTGAAGAGAACACAGTCACACAAACTATGTACTGGTTTTAAAAGATCTTTCTTTAAGATAGTTTTGTTTATTTTTAAAGTAATGTATTATAACTAAGGAAACTTCTGAAATAGAGAATCTTTCTTCTGATCATCCCTATAAGAATCTGTATAAAGTAAATAAACAAAATCCTACGTTCTTGATTTGATTTATTCATCAAAATTTAATCTCACCTACTGTTCTAGAGTACTACCTTCTTGAAGGTATGGAAAAATACAGTTAAGTATTTTATCCATCAGTAAATTTGAAATTACTCTAATCATTTATTCTAATCCACATCTAATCCATAATTCATCTATCTTTTCACAGTAAAATATTTCCTCCAAATAGTTCTAATAATAGATAAAGCAGACACATAAACATATTATTTCCTAAATTCATTCCTTCTTGTTCCTAAGCTTCCATAGAGAATTTAGAAGGAACATGTAGAACCTGGCAATATAGCAGAGGAGACAATAACTTAAGGAGCCTATTCCTCCCAACCAACTCCTGAAGATAGCTGAACTACAAATCTTAGGACCCCCGAGCCTGTCTACTGGTCCACATGGTTGAAAGCACTTAGTGAGAGAAATGGTTTAGAAAACCTCTGCAACTCCATAGAGTAATCAACAATAATATTTTTACCTGTCGCAGTAAGAACTCAACTCAAATCGGCTGCACTAGTTCAGAACTTCAACACTTTTCACTCAAAAACTTCTTCTTGCCCTCTCCATCGAATTTTCTTGTGCACTAATTTCACTTAGAAATTTCACAAGTAAAGAAATGAATAGCCTTAGTTGAATTCAATGGGAAGTTTTATTAGCATGCCTAGGTATTTTGGGTCAGTTTTCACTTAATGAGCCACTCGCTCTTGTTCCACTTTCTTGGGGAACATGACCACAAAAATAGGGAAGTTGCTTCCTGCAACAACTAGAAGTAGTTTGAGGATGCTACCAAGTGTCAATCTTCTCTCAATCCAGCCTATTCCACCAAGTGGCCAGTAAAATACTCATTTAACAACCTCCTTAAGTTGTTGTCTCATCTTTCATTTATTAATTAATAAAATATTCAGCAATTACATGCAATTATCCTTGACCCCACTTAGTCATTAATTACAAACTTTATAATAAAATTAAAACACAATGTCTCCTAAAACATAAAATGTTTTTGCAATTTGGGGTATGTGACAAATGCACTCATTGGATTTTCATTAAGATGTTGCATAAAGTCTATAATACCCAGGTAAGTCTCTCTAATATTTATGTCCTTGCCCTTTTTGCTGAAAAAAAAGATTATTGGAATCAATTGAGGGAAGTAAGGATCAATTCCTCGTTGGACAATATCGTTATAGCCGGTGATCTAAATGTCATTATGAATCAAGCTTAAAAAATAGGAGGATCTATAGTCAGAGATCCCATAATGGAACAAGTTGACGAGCTTATCTTAAACTGAAAACTTTTTGATGTCATCCCATCTAAGGGGAAGTTTACCTGGACTAACAAGAGGTTAGGTACAGGGCATATAGCTTCCAGAGTTGATAGATTTCTAATCCAATATTCCTTTCTACTTCTTGGACTTAATTCCTCCTCCAAAATCCTGCCTTTTGGGGGTTCAGATCATAAGCCAACCCTATTAGAGATAAAAAAAAGACTAGAATCTCATTCTTATTCCTTTTCGCTTTAGTCCTCTGTTGGCCTCTCACAAAAATTTTATGGGACTTGTAACTGAAACCTGGTCAGCTCCTGTCTCGGGTTCATCCTTTTATGTTTGGGAATAAAAATTGAGAAGAGTTAAAATAGCTCTCAAATTATGGGTCGAATCTGTATCGTCACCTACTTAAAGTAGATCCAAATCCCTGCTTTCATTAGAGGCTCACCAGTTTTCCATGGAGGCAGCCCTGATTTCAAAAGAAAATATAAAAAAGGAAGTTTTTCTCCATTACGATTTACATGCTACCTGTAGGCAAGAAGAAGAGTTTAGGAGACAAAAACCAAAAGCCTATGGCTTAAATCCATGGACAAGAATACCACCTTTTTTCATAAACAAGTAGAGGCGAGGAAGCATTATAAGACAGTTCAAGAGATTCACTTTCAAGACCAAGTTGTCACGGATTTTGTTAAAATAATAGAGGAAGCATCTCATCACTTTATTGTTGTCTATACTACGGACCTTGTTTCTAATACGCCAAATTTAGTGCTTCTGGATTTAGTTCCTAGGTTAGTCAAGAGAAGGGATAATAATATTCTTACTCAAAGGATCACGTTGGAAGAACTAAAGTCAGTAGTGGAGGACATGGAAGAAGATAAAGCACTAGGCCCGGACGGATTTAGTGCAAGGTTCATTAAGGTTTGTTGGGAAACTGTTCATAAAGATTTGCATAAAAGGGTGTTAAAATATCAACATTGTGAAAAGATCGGAGGTAGCACAAATTCATCCTTTCTAGCTCTAATCCCCAAAGAGAAAGATCCAGTTTCTTTTGACAGATTTCAACCCATCTCATTATGTAGTATCGGCTACAAAATAATCACCAAAATTATGGCTAAGAGGTTAAAAGGAATCTTGCCTCGTATCATTCCATAGAATCAAGGAGGTTTCATCAAAGACAGGAAAATTTGGGACAATATCATTATGGTACAAGAGGCAATCCACTCCATCCTAAAGAACTGTGAAAGAGGTGTGGTGGCGAAAATATATTTAGCTAATGCTTTTGACAAAGTTTGCCGCTCCTTTCTATCTCAGGTGATGCTAAGGTTTGGGTTCGATCCTAGCTTTATTCGTTGGGTCAAAGCTTGTATAAGTGATCCATGGATAGCTTCGCTCATCAATGGAATAGAAACAACCTTCTTTCAAGCCTCTCGAGGACTTAAGAAAGGTTTCTCTCTATCTCCCTTGCTTTATGTAGTCCAAGCTTCGATGCTTAGTCTTCAACTCGAGAAATCATGGGAGGACCAAGACTTAATTGGCATCAGAATGGCTCATGGAACTAAAGACATCAATCACACACAATTTGCAGATGACACTATTTTGTTAAGAGGCACCGACCATCATATAACGAGAAGGTTCAAGTCTAATTTGGACTCCTACTGTTAAGCATCTGGAAGAAAATTAAATTTAAGAAAGAGTTCAGTTTATAGCTGGAATATAAATACAAGGGAGATGTCTCCCTTGCTTTATGTAGTCCAAGCTTCGGTGCTTAGTCTTCAACTCGAGCAATAATGGAAGGACCAAGACTTAATTGGCATTAGAATGGCTCGTGGAACTAAAGACATCAATCACACACAATTTGTAGATGACACTATTTTGTTAAGAGGCACCAACCATCATATAATGAGAAGGTTCAAGTCTAATTTGGACTCCTACTGTCAAGCATCTGGAAGCAAATTAAATTTACGAAAGAGTTCGGTTTATAGATGGAATATAAATCCAAGGGAGATGTCTAAAATTTCTCATATTTTAGGAATTGAGGGAGTAACTATTTGGGACTCTTTTAAATACTTGGGTGTCCCAATATTCAAAATCAAGCCACAAACTTCATATTGGAGCCTTCTGATTGAAAAATTCAAGAAAAAAATCTTGGCATGGGGAGCGGTTTGGCTAAACTTGGCAGGGAAACTGATTATGATAAAGTCTGTATTAAATAGCTTCCAGGCCTCTGTACCAATGTTCCATTATGGTGGCTCCAATTGGAATTCTCTCCATTATCGAAGGTTTGTGGTGATCCTTCCTCTGGTAAGGAGGGAAAAATAACGGAGGAAAGAAATTTACTTTGATTAGCTGGAAAAAAGTTAAATTGTCGTGGTTGGAAGGTGGTCTTTAGGTTAGAGATTTAAAATATCAAAATTTGGCGGTGGGAGAAAAAATTCTTTGGAATATGATTGGAAAGAATCCTACCTGGATTAGTTAGGATCTCAGACACAAATACTTTTTCGAATCAAGGTTACGATGTCTGGACTCTGAACCTATGGTTAGGTAAGGCTCCCCTATATTCGCTATTTACAAGAAATCTCTGCCCCGATTCAAAGAAGAGATTTTCTGGATTCCTGGTAATGGTAAGCATGTCAGATATTGTAGGACTCCATCATTGGGAAGTCACTCCTCTCTTCTATTCCAGTTCTCAGCAATTTTAAAATCTGGATCGATAGCCAAAGTTTATTCTATATTTGGGATATTTCTAGATGGGATCCGACTTCGCCTCATCATTGGGTTTGTTGGTCTCTACCTGACTGCCTGGAAGATAATGAATACAAAAAGAGAATGTTCCTTTCCCACCTAATAGGGTTAGCCCCATTGGTAAGAGGAGTTAAAGATAAGCGTAGCTGGGGATTCTGATATGGGAATTACACCTTTGCTCAAGGTTATAATTGTTTCTCTGCATTTCCAAATGTTCACAACAATCCTTTGATTTGGAAAAGAATACGGAATTTAAAAAGTTTACCAAATAATTGACATTTTTATCTAGACACTAGTGAATGGAAGCATTCTAATAGGAGAGAATCTTGAAAGAAGAGGATTTGTAGGGCCTTTTCGCTGCTCGCTTTGTAACATAAGTGAAGAAACCATTCAACATTTGTTTTTAAGCTGTCCCTTTGCCGAAAATGTTTGGGAAATATTGGTATGTCTGTGGTTTGGAAATTTAGATTTGCCAGGAAATATTCATTAGGATTTTTTGAGTTGGGATCGAATGTATCAAGACACTTTTGGTCAAAAAGTAGGTCTTAAAACCTGTTGATTAACTCTCCCAAAATTTATTTTTTGGCTTATCTTGAACGAGCATAATCAACGAATTTGCAAAGACAAGGCCCACTCTCCAAAACAAATTGCATCTAAAATTCAAGCTCTGATGGTAGAAACTCTTAGAGCAACTTTGCTGCCTAAGAATAAGACTGGCCTCTCTCCTGAAGATTCAAATTGGTTGCAATCATTCAACATCTCTGATATAGACACAATTATGGCTAAACAACCATTGGAAGTATGGGAAATAAGATTGGATCATTCTCAGTTTGAAATTTGGATGAAGGAGAGGAAACTCTTCAAACTCTTCTTTGATGGAGCTTCGAAAGGGAATCCAGTGGTGGATGGAGGGGGAGGGGTCATCATTTACCCCGAAGTGAACAATGAATTTGAATATTATTGGAATATAGGAATTAACACATACAACATGGCAGAAGCTTATGGTATTTGGTAATGAATTAAGTAGTTGGAAACATTGGGGGTTGATGAAGCTATTGTGATAGGAGATTCTAGATTAATAATCCAGGATATGAATGAAACAAGTCATTTTAAAAACTTAAGGTTATACAGATTGATCAAAAGAATTCGATCCATCTCAAGAAAATTTCAACATATTGAATTTGTTCATATTCTTAGTGAGCTGAATTTTAAGGTGAATCAAGCAACAAATAAGGTGATTGCATTACACATTAATGATCTCTATGTTAATAATCAATTGTGTCCATCTCTTCCTTTCTAAACAGATTGGAAATTCATACAATATAGAGAAGCAACAGTCAAGATACAAGACCAATGAGCCTACAACAACAAACTCAGGATTTCAGAATGTTTACCCTTCCAGTTAGTCTATTTATGCTAGTTTATGTCAATAGTTGTTTGGACTTGGTTGCTTTCGAAATTGTTGGTAGAATCTACTATGGTTTTTTTATAAACCAAAATTTCTGTAATCATATCAATGGTTTTTTCACTGCCTATATAATCTAATATATAGCCATTTTTGTATATAAAAAAAACTACAAACTTCACATAGGGAGAAATCTAGTTCAAAACAAACAACCCCGTTAAGGATTTAAACTAGAAATAAATCTCATCACTATCAAAGTTCAAAAGAATGGGAAGGAGGTGATCCAAAAGCAAAAAAAAAATGTGGTCATCCAACCAACAGATATGCAAGGGAGACGGAGGCCGAATCAAACAAAATGCCGAGCACACAATCCTCAATCACCTCCTCTCTCAAGAAAGGTGGAGAGAAAGGACAAGGAAGAGAAAAGGTTCCAGAAGGAGGCGTGATCCAACTCCATTCAGGTAAGGAATGAATATAGTTTCTTGGAATTGTAGGGGTTTAGGTAGCACTCAGAAAGTGTGAGCTTTAAAGGATTTAATAAAATCTGAAAATCCCACCATTCTCCTCATCCAAGAAACTAAGCTCGAATAAAAAGAAATGTTGTCCATATGAAGTAGTATATGGAGAGACAGTGTAGGGATAGCTTGCAATGTGTGAGGAGCCTCTGGAGGTATAAGTACTCTATGGATAGAAATAACTTTTCAACTAGTAGACTCATTTAAGCTCCAAAATATAGTCTACACATCCTTGAAACATAAAGACACCGGTTGTATTATGAACCTCTTCAATGTTTATGCACCAGTGATCTACAAATAGAAGCAGGTATTTTGGGACACCCTCAACAGTTTCAAGGAGGATAATCTACATATAAAAAACATAGTAGCAGGTGACTTCAACACTATCCTCTACAGGTCCAAGAAAAGAGGTGGAAATCCAATTAGGGATCCATTTAGAGAAAGAATGGAAGATTTTGTTTCAAATTGAGACATACTGGATATATCTCCAAAACAGGGAAAGTTTACATGGACCAACAAAATAATAGGCCTAAGCCATATAACATATCGTCTTGACAAATTCCTCATACATAACGACTAGCTCCTGGAAGGATGGAAAGTCGCTTCAAATATAATAGCTTAAGTAGAATAATATCACAAGTCGATCTCATTAAAATTCCAAGAAGAAGAAGACCTCGGTCCTATCCCCTTTCGATTCAACCCTATCTGGCTCTGAGAAGATGGTGTTATGGATATGATAACATCATCCTGGAATACTCCTGTTACGGGATCTACAAGCTTTGTTTGGGAATCCAATTTAAAAGAGGTTAAACATTCTTTAAAGCGGTGGGCAAAAGAGCACTTCTAACCTACACATTTGAAAAAAAATCTGATCAAGCAGAAACTAACTCAGAATACTTTAGCAATGGAGAAAGAAGAAACAACTAAAGAGTTAATTCAAAAAGAAAAATAACTGACATACAAACTCTTCCAGCTAAATAGAAAAGAGAAGGAATACTGGCGGTTCAAGTCTAGGAGTATATGGTTAAAGGCAGGAGATCAAAACATTAGCTTCTTTCACCAACAAACAAAGGTAAGGGAGTTGCAAAACAGAGTTAAAGAGATAAACAGGGAGGATGGAGTAAAGATAAATACCTTCCCAGAAATAAAAGAGGAAGCCTATCAACATTTCAAAAATCTATATACAGAATATGGGGCTCTAGTTCAAGAAGAAGTGGAAACATATCTTCAACATGTACCAACATTGTTAGCAAAAGAAGACAATGATATTTTAAGAAAGAAGATAGTAGAAGAAGAGGTTGTCCAGGAAATTTGGACTTAGGGCTCGACAAAGCCCTAGGATCGGATGGATTCTCAATCCATTTTTTTCGATCCTACTGGGAACTCATTAAAAAGGACCTCGTCAAAATGCTAAATTGCTCAAGAACCAAGAAAAAAGTGGGAGGCAGGACAAACTCTTCCTTCTTAGCTTTGATCCCAAAAGATTCAAAACTGATGGAATTCTCTAGATTTAGGCCCATTTCGCTATTCAATTTAGCTTATAAAATTATTACAAAGATTCTAGACAACCGACTCAAAAACCTTCTCCCTAAGCTTATATTTGAGAACTAGGGAGGGTTTATGCAAAATAGAGAAATACTTGATAATGTTATCTTGGTATAGGAAGCTTTGCACTCAAGCAAGGAGGGAAGAGAACAAGGTATCATCATCAAGTTAGATATGGCCAACGTGTTTGAATGGGTAAGACATACTTTCCTTTTTGCAGTCATGGAAAAATGGGTTGTAATAATGACATCTTAAATTGGATCCAATCTTGCATAAACTATCTGTGGATTGCTTCATTGGTCAATGGAATACCGACCAAATTCTTCCAAGCCACAAGGGGGTTACGACAAGGTTGCTCACTCTCTCCTATGTGCTATATAACAGTGGATGAGAGTCTAAGTAGGAAATTTGAATATGAGCGGTTAGAAGGAAATCTACTGGGCCTTTCCATAGTCAAAAACATTAAAACAATCAACCACTCACAGTTCGCCGATGATACTCTCTTGCTAGGTGGAGCATCCAAGGTGATTGCTAGGCGTTTAAAAAAAGTGTTGGATAGTTACCTATCTCTATTAGGGTGACTAATAAACAAAACAAAAAGCCAAATTTATGGCTGGAACTGCTCAGAGGATCTTCTTAGAGCAATTTGCCTCAATGGAATTCTGTTTCTCTGGTAATCAGCAATCCTTTAAATATCTTGGCATTCCAATTTCTCTTGGATCCTCTTCAAGGATAGATTGGGAAGAAGTAGTGCAAAAGTTTAAAAATAAAATCCAATATTGGGGGGCAAGATGGTTGAACCTAGCAGGAATAATAGTTTTAATAAAGTTTGTCTTATCCTCGCTCCCTATTTATCAATGCTCTGGCCTCCTTGCCCCAAAAGGAGTAATAAATCAACTGAACATGTTGCTAAGAAAATTTTTGTGGCAAGGTGGGAAAAGAAATGGAAAGAAATGCCACCTAGTTAATTGGCACACTATTAAACTCCCAAAGGACTGAGGAGGTTTGGGGATGAAGGACCTACATCTCATGATTCTGGCACTGGGGGCTAAAATAGTATGGAGATTAGTCACATGAGAAAGGGAATGTTGGAAATTGTCCTTAGGGATGAAGTATTTTGGAAGAATGAATTTATCCAAAATAGAAAATTTAAATTGGGAAGGGAAAGGATCACGGATCTAGTGGTTGTGCAAGGCAGCTGCTAATCTCATTATAGACAATCTAAGCTGGCATCCAGGTAATGGGAAAAAGATCAAGATCTAGGAAGATAAAATCATGGGATCTAGTTCTCTAGAGGAGAAGCATGATCTTCAAACTCTCCGACAATGGATGCAGAGCAAAGGTATTACACACCTTCATGACATCGCTATATGGAATATGCAGACAGGATTATGGGAAAATTGGAAACTTGAGGATCTTCCCACACACCTAGAAGGAGAGAAAAAATAATGTTCTCTTTATTAAAAGGGAAATCTCCCTTCTCAATTACCCATAAATATTTCAGAATATGGACAACCTCCCCTCATCAAGAGTACAATGTAAAGGTTGGGTATAATAAGTTGTTGTAGACATATTGTCTTCCTCCCTCTACACTTTTATGGAGAAACATATGGAAGACTGATGGCCTCCCTAAAGTTAATACTTTTTGTTGGATGTTAGTGCAAGATAAAGTATTAACTGCAGAGAATTTGGCTAAAAAAGGAATCCAAGGCCCCTCACAGTGCGTGTTGTGTAAAAAGAACGGGGAAACTTCAGGACATGATATTCAAAACTTCCCTTTTCACATAGTGTTTGGTTGCATGCTCTAGGGAAAATAGTTTATTTAGAGGCGATCCCTTCAACCTAGGAGGACATGTTCACCCGGTGGAAACATAGATACAACCATCCACTTCAAACAAGATATGTTATCTCACGATTTGGACTGCGCTTTCGAAATACTTGTGCTGGCACATTTGGTTAACCAGGAACAAATTTATCTTAAAAAACATGTACCTTTCTCTAGCAGAGGTTGCAAATACATCAATCGTTCTCCTTAGTGATTCCTTGAATGCAAAAGGAACAAATCCAAGTGAAATGGACGAACTCAACGAAATGGAAAAGCTTTGGATGAACGACATAAAAACAACCACTGGAAATCCAAATATCCTTCATAATCCAATGCTACAACAAAACTGTTGTCTTAGAATGGAAAAGTATGATTTCAAAATATGGATTCAAGATTGAGGTGGATGCTGTTTTTTTTTTTTGATGGAGCGTCGAAGGGGAATCCAGGGGTGGTTGGAGTAGGGGGAAATCTTGATGAGAAAAAAGAATACAAGTACGCTTGGGGACTGGGGCATGCCATGAACAACCAGACATAAATGTGGGCTCTATGGCAGGGACTTCGACTACTAAAGCACTAGAAAATCAGAAGAATAAATATAATGGGGGATTCCCTCATTGTCATCCATCAATTTCAAGGGAGGTTGAGAAAAAACTTACCATATAGCAACAAGCTGGGTAGACACATCAGGGAGTTGCTCAAACAATTGGAATCCTATTCCTTATATAATTTAAGAAGAAATATCAAGAGAAAACTAGATCATATGGACAACTAGGGAGCTGGTCTCACCCCTAGAACCTTAGAAATAAATGGCAACATCACAGTCAATATACCCCCTCCATCAATAGACATGAAATGAGTATTTTAACGCAAACTCATCTAGATCGTGGGAACACGTCGCTGGAATAATTGGATGTTCACAGGTGGAATAATGCAATGAAAAGAAGGCTATACCATCATAGGAAAGGCACTCATTGGCGATTTTTCTTGAAAACCCAGCTAATCAACAATGATAAGATTGCCCATCCAAGTTGCAGGTTAATGGAAAAGGAAAATCGGATTCGACAATATCAATTTACATTATGTTATGATCTGCAAAGTAATAAATATTCTAGGAAGTTTTTATAGGAAGTATAGTTGGAATTTAATTAATTTATGAAACATATCCATGGCCAAAAGCTGGAAGAATGTAAATGACATGATTTTTTGTTGTTGTATTAGCGGGGTTGAAAAACAAATCTTCCAAATTGGTTATGTATGAAGCTGAGTAAGAACCCAACTCTTATATATATATATATATATATATAAACTTATAACCATTCTTTTGAAAAGAAAAAATACTCTTGCTACCATGATCGATAATAAAGCTACATCCCTTGAAGACAAGATCCAAAAACAAATAGACAACAAGTTAAACATGATGAAGAATATGATTCGGGTAATCAATGATAGATTACAAGTAATGGAACAACAAAGCTAAGGACCTAAACAATCAACCCAACAAGGAGATGTTGATGCATTATAAAATTTTAAATGGATGGTGTTTAAAGAGTTAGAAGAAAAAGTAAATAAAAATATGACCCTAAATAATCTTGAAGGTTAAATCAATATCAAACCCATTAAAGAGGAAACATATAATCTATTGGAATTAGACCATGAGTGTAACAAACAAGATTTGAACCTCGTAATTTTTTGTTTAAAGGAAAATTTTGATGAGGATACATTAGTCGTAGTTAAGGAAGAAATACATAATACGTTAAATATCGAAACAACCTGCATAACATAAGCAAAGAGATTAGGGAAAGTAATTGAGAATAAAGAAAGGTTGATCCAAATCAAAGTTAGCTCTATTGATAATAAGTATAGCATAGTCAGAAAAACCTCAAATCTAAAAGGATTGGGAATATATATAAATGAAGATCTCATTCCAGAAGATCGAGCTGAATCAAGAAAGGAGATCCAAAAGGTAAAAGAAGCTAGAAAGGAAAGAAAATGGGCCCTAACTAAAAATAGAAAAGGTGTTATCTGGTATAGAAAACAAAAGATATCAATAAATAGCATTTATACATGCTTTGAATCCTCTCTTGAAACTGTTAGGGTTTCCCTTTGAATAAAGGACCCAAGCTAAGTTGGATCCCAAATGAAATTGATATTATTATTTTGGTTGAAACTAAGGAGAATGAAGAATCTAAGGTCCCTAACATGGAGGGATTTGTTCTTTGGTTGATTTGGAACAAGAGATACTCTCGCATAGGCATTGGAGGTATATCATGTTTCATTAAAGAAAACAACTTCCATAATGCTAGGATATATAGGAAATACCCCTATAGCCAATATATGTGGATAGAAATAGTTGAAACTAATTATAAGAAAACCTACATTGCAACATGATATTTTTTCCCCTATTAAGGCTAGCTTTTATAAGAAAAACAACGTTGATAAAAACATCCATTTCAATGGTTTCAAAAATGATATTGATAACCTAAGAAACTGTGACTTTAACACTCGTACTTAGACCAACCAAACTACTCTTCTAAGCACTTATTCCAACCATAATCCTCTTTGATTGGACAAAGATCCCTCTCTAGAAAATTAGTACAAAAGAAGCTCTATAGATCTAGTTGAGAATTTGTCGGCTCTGAGTTAGTCAAGCTCTATAGTGATCAAGACCTTATCATTTGTAATGGGCTAAATAAGTGGCCAAATTTTAGCCAGATGACGTGCATTCATGGGCTAGTTAGTAGCGCTGTATATTATGTCATATCTAATATCCATTTATATGATAGTATCATAAATTTAGACATTTTTCCTGAACATGATCCTGACTCATATTATAGACCTCTAATTGTAACCCTCAAATTTTCCATGCATATAGATCCCACATAAGACAATTCTCATAGTCAAAAGCTTTTAATCTTTAATATAAATAAGGACGATCTTTTCATAAATGATTTAAAAAATAATTTGTTTCAATTTTCTAGTACATACAATACAGAAGACCTATATCATAATTTCACTACGACCCTCTCCTCTTCCATTAACAAGTTCTCCATTGAAATTTTGGGTAAAAAGAATCATAGAAAAACTATCTCCTAGTATGATCATCATTGCAAAATTGTGGGAAGATCCATCAAAGAAGTGACCGAGGAGTCTCTAAAATTTGACAAGATAAACAATTACAAAGCCCTAATTAAAAGAAAAAAGATGCAATATATAAATAAAAAAGTTAGAACAACTTTTACACCTCTCTAAGGTGGCCCCTAAGAAATTCTAGAGACAAATTCTAACTAGTGAAACTAAGGAGAATAATAATATTGCTTTGAAAGGTTGGGATTCCTATCTTAATAAGCTTCGTGAATTCCCAAACATCATTAATAACACTCAAAACATTTTTACAATGAAAGAAGTTTTCTTGTTAGAAGACATTGACTCTAGGTTCAAGTGCCTAGCAAATGGGAAAGCAAAAGACATTGAAGGATATCAAATGAAAATCATGAAAATTGGAGGAATTGAAAGTGAAGGTAAGAACGTTGAAGGACAGGCGGGGTTTAGATGACATCACTCTACAGGCCACCTCATTATGCTTAGGATAATTGCATAGGATTTTTGTAATATTAAATCCAATATTTTTTTGTGGCTTTGTGGAATTTAGGAAAGTTTTGATACAATGCCTAGAAATAACTTGTGGAATAGATTAGAAGAGCTAAAGGTTCTTATAAAGTTGAGATATGTCATGATAAGTTTGTATGAGAGAGTCATTGCCAAGTTTAAGAGCACTAAGGGATGGCTGAAATATATTATTTTCAATATTGGAGTCAAACAAGGATTCCCCCTCTCCCCTACCCTTTTTGACATTTACATTGATAAGCTAGAAAGTTGTTTAGAAGAAGCAGGTTGCACTGGAACGATCTTATCTGAAATAGTCGTCATCCTCCTTCTCTATATCGATGATATTATTTTTATGGCAAGATGCCCCTTTGAACTTGATAAACAATTAAGGATTCTTAGATATTTCTACTCTAACATGGGTATGTCTGTTAACACCAACAAAACTAAAGTTATGATTATCAAGTCCAAGAAAGACACTTACGTTAATATTTTTATGACATTAAAAACTTGGAGGAAGTGTCCTCTTACAAATATATCGATATCAAAAAGCTTAATTGGAAATATAACATTGAGAAAAGGATCGATGGAGGGTAGAAAACTTATTTTGGCCTAGAAAACAATTGTAAATCAACAAATCTGGTGATGTGGGATAAAATAAGTTCCTTTTTGAAACTCTCGTCACTCTTGTTATCTTGTATGGTTATGAACTTTGGGGTTGCAACATCTATTGAGAATCCTAGAGAAAGATCGAGCAAATTAAAAAAAAATTCATCATGTATAAACTCAAAATTAAGAGCAATACGCCCTATCCTATTATCTTCAAAGAAGTAAGTCTTCCCTCCATCGAAAGCATCGCTATGGCTAGGTACCTAATGTTAGGATATTTAGACACTTAGGAGTTAGTTAAGATCAACTTGTGTAATATATCTGTTAGGTAAAAATATGTTTCTTTAGTATGCATTAGTATGCATTTGTAATTCTAATCCGACGATCACGATATGTTCTAGACATAGAGTGATCCGACGGTTCAACTTCTCTTAGATCATACCTACTATTGATCCGTGGCTTAACACCCGATTGGCCTATGATCTCTATTTAAAGAGCATAGAGGATCCTTGGCTAGTTGATCGATTATGAGAAGCTCATGTAACTTTCTTTCTTTTGCATAATAAAATTGCTCCAAGTAGCTATTTGGTTGGGGCCGTGGACTGTTTCCCTCTCAAGGGTTTTAACCACGTGACAAAAATTGGTGTGTTGATCTATGGTCTATTTGTGTGAAGTGGTTGCTCAAGCTATTCGGTCTTTTTGGGAGTACCCTGTGTACTTGAACATGGTATCAAAGCTTTTATGAAGAGCCGCTTTCGGTTTTGATCAAGATCTGGAACCGGTGTTGCCAAAAATTTGAAAGGGTTTCTGGTTCTAGATTTTCTATGCATGTTTGGCCTATGAGAGCTATTCCATTGCGTCTGAAGTGCCGTTTCCATTGGGGAATAGTTTTTGTTTCACCAAAAACCATTTTCGTTTCACCAAAAACCATTTTCGTTTGTTCCAGAAACACCCATTTCAGCAAATTTGAAGGTATAATGTTACAGTGACGGATTTGTTTTATTTTTTTAAAATATCTCATATTTTATTAGTCTTATTATTAGATTTTTTTTGTTTTAGTCTGGGACTGTTGCCTTCTCTGGCTGCGTATGCTCTTTGCCATGCACCTTGCGTGATCACGGCGAATCAGAAACAGTGAGGGAAAGTTTTTTTTTCTTGTCTTCTCGGCTACGTATGCTCTTTGCCGTGCACCTTGTGCGATCACGACAAATAAAAAACAACGAGAAAACTTGAAAAATCTTTAACCCCATTTAACCCCAAGATTTAAGCTAACCAAGATTTAACCCCATTGTGTGGAAAAATATTTTTGTTTTTGTTTTTGTTTTTCGTTTTTTGTGTGATTTGCAGGAAAAGAAAGCAAGCACGGAGAACGAGAGAGAAGAGTTAAAAAAAAAAAAAAACCCCTTCCTCTTTCCATACTTTTCACCTACCTTTTAAACTTAGCTCACTTGGTCCAAAATTGCTTTACTCCTTGATAAGTTTTGAGTTCATGTCTTATCAAGCTACTTTTTAGTGCATGCAATTTCTATTCTCAAGTTACTTTATTGTAAAAGTGTATCTCACATAAATAAAATTAAAGACTTAAAATAAAATAAAATAAAAAGTGAGTCACTTAAGTCTTTAATTTATTGCCGCACTATTTAAAAGTCACATTATTGTAAAAGTGAACATCACTTATTCTACAAAAGTGATTCACTTCAAAGCAACTTTATTGTAAAAGTGATTGTCAAAGGTTGATCTTGGGAAGAGGGGGCTTCTTTTTTTAGTTGGTTAAGTTAATATCTGCCACATCACTATTGGGGACATCTTTAGCATTTTCTTTGATCAAGCATAACTTCATCATCCAGAATTAGTTTTCAGTGCCATTTTTTTAAAAACCGCATATTTTTTCGAGCTCTTTGCATCCAGATAATTAGTTTCTGTTCTTTCAGCCATTAGTTTATAGTATGGCCGCCCCTTGTGATATTATACTTACAAGTTCTAACTATTTCTCATGGAAATCTCGTATGGAATATGTTCTACGAAGTAGGGGACTTTTCAGGATAACCTCAAGGAAAGAAATAGAACCCACTGATGATGATAAGAAAATTACATGGGCAAATAGATGTGATGAAGCTCATGGATTGATTGGGATGTCAATCTCTATTGATTTGCGATTCCACAAATCTAAAATTGATGAACCTGATAAAGCTTGGGAAAAGTTGGAATCTGTGTTTGATAAACACAATGAAATTCGGGGTCATCAACTTGAGAATGAGTTGATTTCCTTGAATCCAAATGATTTTTCATGCATTCAAGACTATTTATCTAAGTATAAAACTCTTAGACTCTTATGTGCAAAATGCAAGATTAAGAAAGAAGATAAACAATGTATTTATCATATTCTTTACAAACTTGGACCTGCATATTTTGTTTTTGTATCTACATTCTACTCCATGAAAGAATCCTTGACTGCATCTAGCTATCAAGAGCCTAGTCTTGAATCCTTTTGTGATTCCTTAATTATAGAGCAAGATAAGCTCATTCATCTTGGAATAATTAACAATGCAGATACATCTGTGAAAGCCTTATTGTCCCAACAGAAAGAAAAGTCCAAGCCTTCCAAGAAACAGAATTTTCACAATAATAAGCTAAACAACAAGGGTCCCAAACCCTCTCAGTCAGCTCCTTCTTTAAAAAATGACAAAGGATCCAAGAAAAAAGGAAAGAAGACTGAGCATCATTGCAATTTTTGTGGGAAATATAATCATGATGAATCTAAGTGTTTTAAGAAGATGGTAGCCTTAGAAGCAGCAATGAAGAAACACCACATCAGCCTAGATTCATCTTCACAATCTACCTCTCATGGACATGCACTTTGTGCTTTTGGTTACTCTTATACTGCATCTTCTTCTTCTACTTCAATTGAATGGCTCATTGATTCTGGATCATCTTATCATATGGCCAAGGATAAATCCATCTTTTCTACTATGCATGAATGTAACACCAAACAAATATTTGTTGGTGATGATAGATCTCTAAGTGTTGTAGGATTTGGAACAGTTCCAGTAGAAAATGGTCATTTCACTGATGTACTATGTGTTCCAAAAATTTTCTGCAATTTGTTATCAGTCTATCAAATTACTCATTCAGGTGAAGGTAAAACTATAACGTTTACACCTCACCAAGTTGTAATCAAGGATTTTAAAAATCCTTAAAATGTCCTTGCTACTGGAATTGTTGATGATATTACCAGGTTGTACAAATTTAACAACTTTGGGTCATCACCTTTTCCTTCAGTTTTTGTTGCTCATAGTGATAACTTGAGCAAACTTTGGCATGAGCAATTTGGTCACTTAAATTATCGCTCATTGCAACAACTATGTAAAGACAATATGGTGACTGGTCTTCTACTGGTATCTTGCAAGGATGGTGTTTGTTCCGGTTGTGTACTCGAAAAACATCATCAGGACAGTTTTGACAAATGTGCCTCTTGGCACGCCTCGGTTCCCTTGGAGCTTGTGCATAGTGACTTCTGTGGCCCTCTTCCATATGCTTCCTTTTCTGGTTTCAAATATTTCTTAACTTTCATTGATGACTACTTCAAACGCACTTGGGTTTACTTCCTAAAACTTAAGAGCAAAGTATTTAACATGTTCTTGGCCTACAAGGCCCTTGTTGAAAAAAATCTGGTCATCAAATTATTAAGTTAAGATCTGACAATGGACGAGAATATGTTAACAAAAAGTTCACTACTTTTTGCACTGAACAAAGAATCCAACAACAGCACACCGTTCCATATACACCACAACAAAATCGTGTAGTTGAACGGAAGAACCACACTTTAAAAGAAATGGCTAATTGTATGATCCAATCTAAAGGACTAAGTCTTCAATATTGGGCTGAGGCCATAAATTGTGCAAATTACATAGTTAATTGCACACCCACTAAAGTTTTACAAGGTATAACATCGGAAGAAGCATGGATTAAAATTAAATCAAATGTAAGTCACTTTTGTGTGTATTGTTGTGAAGCATGGGCTCACATTCCGGATGAAAAATGGAAAGCATTACAGCCTAAAAGTGAAAAGTGCATATTTGTTGGATATTCTGAAGATGTAAAAGGTTATAGAATTCTTCAGCCACATTCTCATGATATAATCATTAGAAGAGATGTTAAATTTGATGAAAATCTCTTGGCCTGCGAGCCTAACTTGGCAGGTGTGCCATCTTTGGCCTGTGAGCCTGATTCGACGATTGTTCCTTCTTCTTCTTCTTCTTCCAGCTTCCTTGACAGGTTTCCAACTCCAGTTTCTGATGATGAAAATGAGGATGAAAATCCACCTTCACCTGCTCATGTTCCTCCAATTGCACTAGAACCTATACTTCCTCGATGGGTCCATTCAACATGTGAAGCAGCTGGTGATCTTGCCAGTGATCCTAGAGATCAACGTCAAACACGTTCTCAGTTTCAACGAGCCTCTTCTCTTTTGGCTCAATTTTCCAAGAATCATGATCCAGAAACTTTTGTAGAAGCTTCAGGAAATCCAGATTGGGATGTAGCTATGGATGAAGAATATCATTCCTTAATGGCAAACAATACTTGGGATCTTGTTCCTCTTCCAAAAGGAAGAAAACTTGTCAGATGTAATTGGGTCTACAGAACTAAGTATGCATCAGATGGAAGTGTTGAAAGACTTAAGGAAAGGTTAGTTGCCAAAGGTTTTTCCCAAGTTGAAGGGATTGAATACAATGAAACCTTTGCCCCTGTAGCAAAAATGAACTCCATCCGCCTTGTTCTTTCCATTGCAGCCTTACATAACTGGGAAGTCCATCAAATGGATGTCAAGACTGCCTTCTTACATGGTGATTTACATGAGGAAATTTACATGGAACAACCGCCTCGATATGTTTAGAATAAGTCTAGCCTTGTTTGTCTCCTTAAGAAATCCTTATATGGCCTTAAGCAAGCTCCTAGAGCTTGGTATGCCAAAATGGATAGCTTTCTCCTTGACACTGGTTTTTATAGATGCCATTCTAACCCCAATGTCATTAGTATGCATTTGTAAATA
Organism: Pseudotsuga menziesii; assembly: GCA_001517045.1. NCBI lineage: Eukaryota > Viridiplantae > Streptophyta > Pinopsida > Pinales > Pinaceae > Pseudotsuga > Pseudotsuga menziesii. Next base: position 268,257 of record LPNX011107156.1, read on the forward strand.
TTCTAATCCGACTGTCACGATATGTTCTTGACATAGAGTGATCCGATGGTTCAACTTCTCTTAGATCATACCTACCATTGATCCATGGCTTAACACCCGATTGGTCTATGATTTCTATTTAAAGAGCATAGAGGGTCCTTGGCTAGTTGATCGATTATGAGAAGCTCATATAACTTTATTTCTTTTGTATAATAAATTGCTCCAAGTAGCTATTTGGCTGGGGCCATGGACTGTTTCCCTCTCGAGGGTTTTAACCACGTGACAAACATCGGTGTGTTGATCTGTGATCTATTTGTGTGAAGCGGTTGCTCAAGGTGTTCGGTCTTTTTGGGAGTACCCTGTGTACCCGAACATCTAATGTACAAGAATACGATAAATAACATGGAATACCAAAGACTCCTTAAAATTACTTTAAATTATAGTTAAGACCATCTTTATCTCAAGAGAGGATGGTATAAGGATTCCATGACTTGGTTGAATCATTGGGGGGTTGAACAAAATACCATTTTGCAAAATATTGACAACCTCAAAAATACTATGACTTCTAATTTCAAAGCGAGAATGTGGGATGCGAAAGATTTAGAGGTTAAAAAAAATTAAGATATTACAAGGAGGTCATTAATCCTAATCTGGAAGATCAAAAGTATCTATATATCTTAACAAGTTCAAAGAAGAAGATTAATATATCCAAGATAAGAACAAACTCATATGAGAGCCATAGCGAAACAAGGCATTGATCAATTCCTAAAACACCTTGGAAGGAAAGGATTTTCCAGCTCTATGAGTCTATGAGCATTGAGGACGAATCTCTCTTTCTTTTAGAGTGCTCTATGTACACCCACGTTCGACCTTAGTTTCCTAATCTTTGCTAAAATTCTAACCTCCATGACCTTCTAACTTGTCAAAACTATGGGAACCTAAGTATGCTTCTTTATAAGCTTTTTAATCATATGTGTTAGCACCCTGTAATTTTCCTGTGGTTGTTGTAGGAAGTCACATGGGTAACCATTTCAACCAACTTTAGACTGTATTCTAGCCAATACAGTCAGAGAGGGCTCTCTCTTGTCATAGAGGAAAGAAACACACACACATATATATAAAGCTTTGGATAGCTCGCAGAAGGCTAGATTTTTGATGGTAACAGAGTGTTGGTAGAATTAAAAATGACAGAAGAAACAGACAGGAAAATCATTTGGAAATGGAGTCAAATCTCGAATCAATCAAGGGTATTATAACAAAAATGAGAAATGGAATTTCCTTTATATTCTGAGGCAAATTAAGTGGCACAAACAATCAAATATCTTGAAAGGGTGGTAAAGGGAAAAAGGGGAAAAGCCCAGTGAATAAAGAGACACCTATTTGTGGATGAATCTCTTGCGCCGCCTTTAGTAGAATAAACAACAAAGGATGGTATCTGCAGTGGAGCATAGGTGATGAATTCCAAAGGATTTACCATAACCTAATAACAAATGCAACGTCTGATATGAAGAGCGCTTAACTGAGAGAAAATTCCTTGTATACTAATCTAGAGCGCATTAGCAGAAACACACAAAAATAAAAGTGATAAACATGAAACACATATTGAATGCAACCACCGTGATGAATCTCAGAAACACAGGAGCATATTTCTCAATAATACTTCCAAGAGAGTTATAGAGACAAAACAAGAGCAAAATGATTTCTGAATGAAAATTCCAACCCTTTCCTCATCAATTGAGGTCTTATTTATAATGCCATGGCTCCCAAAACCAACCCTGAAATGGAGCCCAATTCTGTTACAAAAACTGTGAATCAAATCCTGGATCATCATTCAAATCCTAACAACCTTCCAAAGTGGCAGGGTCACCATGATTCTTTACCCAAGCCTTATAGTGTATCAGACTCGCTGATCCTAAAATGACAACACAGAATAAGAGAAGCACGCTCGCTTGCTCTGATGGTGACGCCCGGGATCTCCCCAATGGTTTCAGTTTCTCAGGCATGTCCCGCGTCACTGAATCTTTCCCATACACCAACTGACCTTCACATTCGTGATGACCCTTTTCCCTCGCGCACCTTGTGTTGCACGACATTGCTTCTGACCATAGATATCATCTACGTAGAGATCAACCGTCGCCTGCTGTGGCCCTTTACGTGATCTCATGATCGTTACCCTGGTTATCCTCCCTACACCTTTTTCTATCGAAAAAGATCTACGTTGTTGATCCAGACCACATTAGATCTCTGCTGTTGAGAGATGCAAGACCCCTGAGCATGTTGCAACGACCTCCTTCATTAACCATCATGTACTTCCACCATGCAAAACTCGTTACCACCGTAGATCACATGCGCCATCAAATCTTGGCCATCCGTATGTGCAGGCTCTACTATCCCTTCGTAGCGCTCTATCATGCTAACCATCATGCATGTTATCGCCGCAAATCATGTTCCCACCATAGATCATGAGCTTTGGAGGATCATGACCGTCGATGTTTGAGGGGAGGTGCAAATTTTGCGATCCTCTGCAGTTTCATAGACCGGGCATCTTCCTATCGACGAAATTTTTCCCCGCCATCAATCTATCTTGTCCATGCGCTCGCGTCGTTTATTTTCAGGGTCTGTGGGGTTTAGTCACATTTTTGGGCCTTGCTCTTCGATTTCTCCTGTCCACCTTGTCGTCCCTTCAGCTCGGGATGGGACCGATCCCATATGTTAGTCCCTTTCAAAATATTAGCACTAGTGTGAGCCAAGTGCTAACAATAGGAATCAAATTTTACAAAATTCAGATAATTCCTTTCTCTTTTCTTAAGGTCTGATAGACCAAATGGGTCTCAATGGATGTTAATCATCATAACCATCATCATCATCATCAATAACAACAACAATATTCCTAGTCTAAAGTATTATGAATGGTCATGTTTTAACAACTAAATTGAAAAAAATAAATTAAATTGATAAAATTGCAAATATAAATGTTAATATTGCACAATTTATTTGCAATGAAGATATTATGTTAAATCCATTTTTCCATTAAGAATAATAATTCTATTAATCTAAAATTACAATTTTAATAAAGATTACTTAATAACAATTTTTTGTTTATCGGACTTTCAAAAGGTAAGGAGTCACTTGGTTTTTTTAATAATTTTATTTATATGCTCAACAAACTTTAAGAATAGGTAAGGAGTCACTTGTTTTCTTTATAATTTTATTTTTATACTCAACAAGCTTTAAGAGAAGCATTCATAAATCACCATAGTTCTCATGATTTAGAAGGTTAAGAAGATCAGAACATTTTAAGGGAAAGTGGTGTTCATCTTCAACTCTTTCGATATCACAAAAATGATAACTTCTTCCAAAAATATATTTTATGATAAGAAACCATAAAATATAAAATTCTTAAAAAAATTAAGTTTCTTTGTAACATTATAATGTTATTAAATATATAGTATCGTCATAATCTTATCCCACACACACATATATATACTTCTTAGTTGTAATATAATTTCTTTTTTTTACTCCACTTTATCTCTATTTTATCATTTGCCTTATTTTATTATTCATACTTCATTCTAGTTAATTAGGTCTAATTTATAACATTTACTTCTTTTACTTTATTCATTCTAGTTAATTAGATCTGTAATCTACAATGAGGGAATATTTGGATCTACGACACACAAATATATCAGGTGCACAAGTTCCTTTCTCCATCCTTTTTTATTTCAACACATTTTCGAAAACAAATCTTCCTTTTGTTATCGCACAAAATTCCAAAAATGAAACTAATTTTTCAACCCTCAGTCATTTCACCACATATTCCAAAAATTATGCAGTGAATTGTTCATATTTGTGCACCTGATATATTCCAAAAACTACAAAAGGGAGACCTAGCACAACTACCCTACAAAGCCTTGATGATTGTATAGATTCATTAGAGAAACATAGAGAAGAAAGAGATGCTAAACTTCAAATAGAGCTAGAAGCTATGCTAGAAAATAAACTTGCAGCCATGATTGAAAATAAATTTGTTTCCATACTCAATAATAAATCTAGAACCATGTTGGAAAATAGATTTGCAGTCATGGTCGATAATAAATTTGCATCCTTTGAAGACAAGATTAAAAAAATAGACAATAAGATAAAAGTGATGGAGAACAAGATAGAGTTAATGGAGCCTTGATTACAGGCAACTGAAGAAACAAAGCCAAGAAACCAAACAACCAACCCATCAAGGAGATGTTGTTACAACAAAAAATCTTAAATTGAAAGACACGATTAAAGAGCTAGAAAAAAAAGTAACTAAAAATATAACCCTAAATAGTCTAAAATGTCAATTACATATCAAACCCATTAAGGAGGAAATGAATAAGTTGTTAGAATTAGACCATGCGCAACAAATGAGCCTTGAACCTCGTTGGTTTAAAAGAAGAGGAAATGCTAGCTATTGTTAAACCAGAACTACATAATAGGCTACACATTGAAACAACCTGCCTCATGGAAGCAAAGAGGATGGATAAATTAATTGAGAGAATAAATAAAGGTTGTTCTGGGTCAAAATTAGCTCTACTGACCATATGTATGGAATGTTAAGTAAAAAATCCAATCTAAAAGAATCATAAATATTCATAAATAAAGATATCATTCCAAATGACCAAGTCAAATGAAGAAAGGAGGTTCAAAGGGTAAAAAAAGTTAGGAAGGAAAGAAAATGGACATTAACTAGAAATAGAAAAACTATTATTAGGGATAGAAACAAAAAAATATTAATAAATAAAAATTCAACATGCTCTGGATCGTCTCTTGGAACTTTCAAGGCTTCCCATGGAACAAAGGCCCCATGTTAAGTTGGATCCCGATTCAAATTGATATTATTCTTGTTGTTGAAACTTTTGAGGACACGGAATCTAAGGTTCCTAACATAGAAGGATATATCATATGGTCAATCTAGGACAAGCAATCATGCCATAGAGGAATTGGAGGTATAGCTTGTTACATTAGGGAAAACATATCCCCCCATACTAAGCTCTATAAGAAAGACCCTCACAATTAGTATATTTGGATAGAGAGTTCTGGCATAATGCTAAAAATACCTACATAGCAATATGCTATTTTGCTTCTATTAATGCTAGCTTTTATAAGAAAAACAATTTAGACAAAAAATGCTCTTACAATAGCTTAGAAAACTATATTTCTAGTCTAAGGAATGAAGGAAAAATCTTCTTACTGGGTGAATTGATGCTCAAACTTCGAGTAAACAAGCTATTCTTCTAAGAAACTATTCCAACCATAATCCTCTTTGGTTAGACAATATCCCACTCTATTGTCGATACAAAAGAATTTTTACAGATCTAGATGAAAATTTGTTCAGCTCCAAGCTAATCAAGCTTTGTAGTGCTCAATATCTTATCATTTGTAATGGTCTAATGACGTGGCCAAATTCTAGTCAGATGACTTGTATTCATGGGTTCAGTAACAATGTGGTAGATTATATCATATATAATATTCGTTTATACAAGAAAATGATAAATCTAGACATTTTTAAATGACCAAGAACTTGACTAAAATCATAGACCCCTAATAGTAATTTGCAACCCTCAATTTTTTCATGCATAGTGATCCCACAGAAGAAAAATCTCACAATGAAAATCACTTGGAGTTCAACATAAATAAGGATGATATTTTCACACGAGTTAAAAATTGACTTGTTGCCTCTATCAAGCACAAACAATATAGAATACTTCTATCATAGTTTTATTATGGTCCATCTACTATTAACAATCCCTCCCTTGAAGTTTTAAGTAAAAAGAAAAATGAAGAACCAACCCCTAGTATGATAAAGACTGTAAAATTGCAAGAAGAGCCACCAAGGAAGCTATTGAAGAGCCTCTAAAAATTGACAAGATAAATAGATAAAAATCCCTAATTAAAAGGAGAAAATGAACTATATAAATAAAAAGGAGGAAAATCTTTTACAACTCTCAAAAGTAGTTCCCAGGAAATTCTAGAAGCAAAATTTAAGTAGTAAAACTAAAGACAATAATAGGATTTCTTTGGAATATTGGAATGTCTATATCAAAAATATTTATGAATCCCTGAATGTCATTGATAACATTTAAACCTTAACTCTTAAAAATCTTAAAAATTGGAGGTTGGTCCTCTTTCCTCGCATCCACAAAGGCTTTAATCTAGAAGCAAAGGAAGGTTTCCCCAATCATTGGACTCAGAGCCTCATTATTCCTATATTTAAAAGCAGTGATAAAAATAACCCCTCTAACTATCATACCATTATGATTATCCCTCTCTTTTCCAATATTTATTGTATCATTTTAGAAAATAAAATTATTGTGGCTAGAAAGCGAAGGTAAGCGGGTTAGAGGTCACACATGCTTTAGAATACACCACTCTACCACTAACCACGTCGTTACACTTAAGATCATTGCAAAGGAGCAACGTGATAATAAATCCAATAGCTTTTGTTATTTTTTGTACTTTATGAAAGCTTTCGAAGTGGTTCCTACAAATAACTTGTGGAATATATTAGAAGAGCTAAAGGTTCCTTTGGAGTTGACAGTTGTTGCGATAAGGTTGTACAAGACTGCAATTGCAAATTTTGAGAGCACTAAGGTGTGGTCAAAAGGTATTAATTATAATATTGGAGTTTAGAAATGTTTCCGCCTCTCCCCTATCCTTTTCTACATATGCATCGATAGTATATAAGGTTTTTTAGAAGAAGCAGGTTGCGTTGGCACAACCTTAGCTGGAATATTCGTCATCCTCCTTCTTAATGCTGACAATAACATTCTTATGGAAAGGTTCCCTTTTAATATCAACAAGCAATTAAGTATTCTCAAGTATTTATGCTCTAATATGGGTATGATTGTTAACATTGACAAATCAAAAGTTATGATTAAGTCTAAGAAGGTCACTTATGCTAATTTTGTATATGACAATAGAAACTTGGAGAAAGTGTCTTCCTACAAATACGTTTAAATTGATATTCACCACAAGCTCAACTGGAACTATAGCATTGATAAAAGGATTAATGGAGGGTGGGAATCTTATTTTGGTCTTGAAAACAATTGCAAATCAACAAATCTTGTGATGTGGGATAAAAAAGTTTCTTTTTAGAACTATCATCACTCTCATTATCATGTAAGATTGTGAATTTTGGGGTTGTAACATATCTAAATAATCCTAGATAAATATTGAACAAATCCATAAGTCTTTCATAATGTATAACCTCAAAATTAAAGGCAAAACACCCTACCCTATTCTCCTTCTAGAAGTGGGTCTTCCCCGCATCGAAAGCATCGCTATGACCAAGTACCTAATGTACAAGTACACGATAAATAACATGGGACACTAGAGAGTTCCTAAAATTGCTTTAAACTCTAGCCAATAACAACTTCAACTCAAGAGTGGTTTGCATAAATACGCCATGGCTTGGTCAACCCATTGGGGATTGACGAAAATTGCCACTTTGTAAGATATAAATAACATTAAAAGTATTATCACATTTAATTTTAAAGAGAAAATGTAGGGTGAGAAAGAATTAGAGGTTAAAAAAAATTAAGATATTATAAGAAGGTCATTAACCATGATATGGAATATCAAAAATATATCGCTATATTAACTAGTTTGAAGAAGAAAATTAATATAGCCAAAAAAAGAATAAACACTCATGATCTTCATAGTGAAATAGAATGCTGGACAATTCCTAAAACTCTATGGGTGGAAAGGACTTTCTATCTCTATGAGATTACAAGCATTGAGGATGAAAGTCACTTTATCTTAGAATGCCCTACTTACACCCACATTAGATCATCGTTTCATAATGTTTGCTACAATACAAACCTCCCCAACCTTCTAACATGTCAAAACTATGACGAACTAGGAACACTTATTTCTAATACTTTTAAGCATTGAAATAAATTTATAAAACAATCCAAATAATCCCCTTAAGGTCCAATAAACTAGAGTTGGTCTTAATGGACGCTAACTACCATCATCATCAAGTTATTTAGATTTAACTAATTTAGTTTCAATTAATTTAACTATTATTATTATATATTTATTATTATTATTTTACTTTTTAGTTTGATTGTATTTTTATCCTTTTTATTGTGTTGTGGTTTAACTAGCATTTGCGCCGAGAGGTGCAAAGTAGCTCCGAGAGGGTAAAAATATTGAGTCTTTCCGCAACTGAATGAAGCATCTGCAGAAGCATGAGCATATGGTGGCCTATTATTGTACGTATTCTAGTTCATACCATAAGTTTTGATGGAAAAAAACCCTAAATATTTTATGTTCACTATAATTTTTGTTTGTCTTACGGTTCCTATTTTCAATGAACAGGTCGTCTTGTTTCCACACTTCTGCACCAGTATTTCTACATCCGCACTTCAGAAATCAGATTAATAGCTTCTGAAACAGTTGTTCCGCACTTTCACATATTTCCTATTTCCGATCTTAGGTTTGGACTATGGAAGTTGGCTCCTCGACCTATGAAACATGGTTCCCGTACTTTCACGCAGCTTATGTTTTGTTGTTTTGTCTGCTTTTCACCTTTGTGGAATGAAAAACATAGAACTTTAATATGTACACTGTCCAACTAAATTACTTTCCGACTTTCGCATTTCGATGTTCGGGACACACAAGCCGAAAATTGCAAAATCCAAACTTTAGAAACTTTTTACTTGCAATTTTTGAGTTTCACGCCTTCATCTAAGTCGTTCATTTATGCTAGATCTACGGTCTAGATCTGTTTTACCATTGAGACTTTGTCTATTTACTCTGTTCAAATTCATGAGGGTTTTTACCATTTTCACTCGCGTTTTTTACTGTGCTTGGGGATTTTTACGGTGTTTTTCTCGCTCAAGCTCACAGTTTCCCTGGTTTTGAAACTTTCTACCGGTAAGTTGACTTCTCACAACCATTTATTTTGTTACTTTTACACTGTAGTAAGTTTTTTACCATGGTTGCCAAATTTTGGGCAGAAATGGTGCCTACTGTACCTAGAAACACAAGATCAAAGACATCTTTGCAAGTGCAAAAATCCAAATACCCAAATGCCGGAATATTCACGGACACTAGTGGACATGTTTCTAAAACCTTGCTTTTGGATTAGTCGATGATATATGCTATCTTCGATAATGATGATTTTTCCACTGTGCCTCATGACCAACTAGCTTATATCAGAATTCGAAGCTCACAGCTCCATTTGATTGCCTATATACCACCTTTCATGCCTTACACAGACACGGGGAAATGGGAATTGGACAATTATGAACCTCAAGAGTGCACGTTCAATGACCACGTTGGTACTTTTCTGGCCTCCTTCAATCCTGATACTTTTTCTAAGGCTTACACCCTTGGACCCCCCAAACAACTCTCGAGCCATAAGTTCCTGGATGAAGCAATCTCCTGCTACAATTATGAAGATGTGGTAAAAGGGTGGATGGAAAAACCTACTCTGGTTTTTCCTTAACTAGGTAATGCTTACCCTATTTCGTGGGTCAGGGAACAATATTCATTGCTTGCAACCATGTTCTATCAGTTGTATGGGTCAACTAATTGCTCATTGTTTAAAATTGAATGGGTTCCGACATCGCATCAAGTGCAAGGGATTTGATCACTTTGCATGGGGATTGGTATGTTGGAGAATATTTCTCCTACTTCATAATTTGGGGCAGCAACATGGTCCATTTACTACCAAGGATTGTCCCAAACCGCATGGTTTTGCAAGAATTTTCTTTTCATACGGTCATTGATGGCGCTTTCCCTAAATTGGCCAAGCACAAAAAGAAGTGTTGGCGTAAGTTTCCCTTGAATTTAGGTTCTGTTGCACCTGCAACAATTTCCCAAAATTCTAAAAATTTTAGGACCCTCCTTTACTTTGAATAAGTTGGTTTTCTTCCTGTTTTCAGTCTGGTGACTTTTGGTCTATGGATTTTTGGAATGTTTTACAACACTTTGAATTGATATTAATCGATCTGTTTTGCTCCTTTAATGCTTTAAAATGATCCCTTCCATTATCAAGCTCATCGTTGCTTTTTGCATATCTGTGAAGTCATTTTACATCGAGAGTTGAGTCATTTGTTCTTCCCGCCGTTGCGGAGGTTTCCTGCTTTGTATTTCACCGTTGCGGGTGGTTGACGATTCTTCACTGTTACGGGTGGAATTTTGTTATGAGTCGGAAGAGGATGAGTGTCTCTTTGTCCGCCGTTGTGGACGGGTTATCGTTTGGTCTCCGACGTTGCGGACCATTTGGGGGTTCTAAGGTTTCGTTTCCTTGCCGATCCGTATGTATCAGAGCTCTTTACCTTCTGTTCCCTCCGCTGTTGCGGGCGGGTCTGAGTTTCGGTTTTCCGATGTAGAGTCTCCGGGTGGCCGATGTGAGTTACGCACGTTGTTTGTTATGCATGCTCGCCATTGCAGAGGAGTTCGGGCTCTTGGCTTCCGATATAGGTCCCCGCCGACGCCCAATCTTTTGTTTACACGCTGTATTTCACCATTGCGGGTGAATTGATGCTAGGAACTATCCGTTGTTGCGGAAGGTCTGGGATTCTCGCCGACCATTTCACTTTCGTTCCCCGCTCGATACGACTCGTTACTCGTGCGACTCTTTATATATACGGGGGCAGGGGTTTTGGATTTTTTTTATTGTTGTTTCATGCCCGAGCTGTCGTTATCCTTGCTGCGCTGTTGACCCTGCGAACCTTGTGGAGCTCCGTGCTTGTACCCGCGTCTAGGTGTCGGTTGGAAGCTCAACCATTGTCGCCTCATCAGCTACGCATCACTGCCAGGTAGGAGCTTTACCGCCCTACCTCGTGCTTTCAATGTTTTGATTGGGTGATTTTTTGCTGCGGTTGGGGTATTGCTAGGATTATGTCCCCGTAGTCCCTTTTTTGCTCGCACACGGAGTTTTCACCTGCGGCTAGGGTTGCCATAGTCGTTGTCCCTTGCATGTTGTGCCTACATTTTGAAAGTTGCCGGTTGGGATAGCAGTTTGCGGTTAGAGGGGGGGGAGTCGTTTTCCTTTATAGAGACCGCGTAGTATCTTTTGACCTCAGCCGTTTTGGTTCGCCCCGCGCACAGTGGATGAAGGCACGGTGCAGGCGACCGTTATGCCACCTGCACCTGGTTTTTTCTTTGTAATAATGAGGCCCATGGAGAGGTTTTACGGTGGTTTTCTTGTGATCGAATGTTTCCTTCGCTGTTGGTTTTCCAGGTTTACCAGGTTTCGAACCCCAGCCTCTGCCACGCCGTCCCGCGCAGTCCGTCGTTTTTGGCTGTCTGAAACCCTAGGGCTGTGCCGCTATATTGTTTACGATTTGGAGGTAGCATGGATGTTGGCATTGGTGGGAGCGCCGTGTGCAAAAAATTGTTGTTGATGCCCGCAGTATCTAGCCGCACCGATGTAACTAATTTTCCGCAAGCCGCATAGGCTATTGTAGTCTTTATCCTTGATAACGCCATGTCGTCGAAATATTTGAATTGTGGACAGTTACATTTGCACCTTGCGTTTAATATTCATACTTGTGCTTTATGAGTTATTTTCATGAGAGAAGTGGCGTGTTGTGAAATAATGTAGATTTAATGACAGCCCAATGATGATTGATCAAGTTTTAGTGTCATACAGCAGAAGGACATTGCTCATTATATTGCCCAGGACTGAGTCTGTTTATGCTAGTAGTTCTGATAATCAGGGCATGCTTGGGTTGTGCATACATGCATTGGTTTCTAGGCCTACTTTCACTTTAAATGGCACTCTGCATATGATGTGCATATTTTGCTTCAATGTATTGCTATCTTGGGAAAATGGCATGTCACATAATGGCGTAGATTTAATGTTGTCTCAAGCATAGTTGATAAGCTTGATATTATGAAACAGTGGTAGATTGTTTAGAACTGTGTATGCTTCACATAAATCAAGTCATGAAATATTGCACCCTAGTTTCAAGGCATTATAGAGCTGTGCTATGCATGCGTTTGTTGCACAGATTATTATCATACTAGACATAGGATAATAGCACATTGCACAGTATTGCATACTAGTTCAATTCTTCAGCCTGAAGGGCTTATGTCTTAATTTCATTACAGTCATGATACACCTGAGAAAGAATAAACTGCTGCACAATGTTCGCAAGTTCGAATTTCTTAATGTCATAATGTTATACATGGCAGGAAGAACTTACAATGTCCAAAAGGCAGAAAAAGAAGGCCCCTATGGTCGAAGAACAATCAGCAATAGAGGTCGTCACACAGACAGAATATATATATGAGGACACCCAATGTGTCTCGAGTGTTGAGCCTGAGTATAAATGGGATGAGATATACAGATTGATTTCTCATAGGGAAGTCCCAGACATGGGTCTCGAAGAGGAGCCCATTTATGCCAACATAGAGAAATCCGCCATCATGAAGGTGGCTACCAGACCAGAGTTGTTCCCATGTTCTGATGTTTTGAGATGGATTCTGCCCCACACAAACAGCAACACAATGCTTATAGGAAATGTCGAAGGTCAGGGCTATGCTGCATTTAGCCCAGGATATGTGGCGCTGGCTTACCACCTTCCAGAGCCTCAAATCTTCCTATCAAATGATTGGTTGGATAACCTCAAGATGGATTTGGTGGAAACCCTGAAGAGAATGCTCTTGCCAGGAAAGCTCTATCGACACAGAGCAACCGAGGATTATGATACAACGAGCTTACGAGCTCCTTACAGATTTGTAGCTCTGATGCTAAACATGATCTTTGGTAGAGCCAGTGGCAGACTCTTCAAATTTGAATGGGTCCCCATTATGTTCCATGTGGCGACCCAAGGAACAATCTTCAACTGGGCCAGCCTCGTATCAAGTAGTCTCTCTTCTTGCGTAGCTGCAGCCTTGGGAGGAGGAGAAGCCCAGAAGAAATCTGAATTCTATATGAGTTCCATTTTGATAGACTGCATACTATGCAACCAGCCTTTCCCCGGCCTCAAGTGTGCCTGGGATAGGGAAAGAATGCCTGTATATGCAGCTTACAAACCACTGTGGGCTCATCAGTACCACAGTTATTACAGAGAAGTATGTGAGCATTTCATTATGCCACTATACAAGCTTATCTTCCAGAAGGAATGTGACTGCATGTCAGAAGATGCTATGCAGGTAATAGAGGAGTATGGAGATTATTTATTGATAGACAATGGTATGTATCTTAGAATGTATGGAGGCTCAAAGACACCTTATCTACTGCCAAAGTATGCAATGGATTATATAATCCATAAAGAGGCGGTCGGACAAGTGTTCATTGATGGAGTTGGTCATTTCCTGTTCCAGCATAAGAAGGCTGCATATCCCCCTTTACCTTTCAAGTTAGGTAGCTGCAGATTCGCCAATGTGAAACAAGCTGCCGAATTCATAGAGGAACTAGGGAAATTCCACTTTGGGGAGATGCCTTTCCGGCGCAATGACACTCATGGTAAAGTGGCTGAGCACTACAAGAAGCATAAAGTTTTCTTTGAATATACCCATCATTATGATAAGGAAGAATCCGTCTTCAGGAAAGCCCCAAACATGATGGCTCTTAGCAAAAGATTCAAACCAAAGAACCCCACCAATGGTGGAAAAGGGGCAGAGCAAGCCAAAGCTGAACAAGCCAGAGCTGAGGAAGGAGCCAAAAGGATAAGGGAGGAAGCTCAGAGGCTGGAAAATGAGGCTGCAGAGTGGCTGCAGAAGGGAGAAGAAGAGAAAAGGAAAGCTGCCCAGGAAGCAGCTGAACTAGCAAAAGAAGCAGCCAGGGGAGAAGAAGAGGCAGCCAGGCAAGTAGCCGAAGAAGCACAGAGAAAACTAAATGAAGAGCTCCAAGGGCAGGAGGCTGAGAAGATAAATTTGACACAACAGTCAGCCTCTGAAACACTAACAGGGCAGAGTCAGGAAGAGGAAAACCCTGAGGTGCAAATCCTTCAAGTACCTATTGCTAGCACTCCTGTAACCCCTATGCTCCAAATAGTGCCTTTCGTCCAGAAGAAAGGGGAAGAAGTTCTTGATTTCAGTACTGTATATTATGACAGGACCACTAAAAGAATAATGAGGAGGATGGAAAAAAAGGTGGAGGCGAAAGATCTATCAGGGAAAATGGTCACAGATACAACAGTCATGCTAGGGACAGACAAAGACCCTATGCTCACAATAAGAGCCGGGGCTGCACTAATTGATGCCTCCGCTGATAACATAAAGAAGGTGATGTTTGAATTAGAGTCAGCTAAGAAGACCACTGCTCAGCTAAAAGACACACTGAGACAAGAAAGAGGAGAGGGTAGCAGACTTAAGAGGAAGTATGAACACGTGCTAAGGGAAATGGAATCCACGAAGGGTGAAATCCATGTCCTTCAGGTGGAGATCCAAGCCAAGGGAACAGCACAAGAGGCTCTAGAAAAGGCATAATAGGAAGTTCAATATCTGAAGAATGAGAAGGAACAATTGAGGGCAAAGGTAGAGGACCTAGAGGTGCAGCAGACTATCATCTATGAGTCTAATACTGAATACACGAAAGAACTGAAAGAGCAGCTGGATTCTCTGACTGCTGAATTGGAGACAGCAAAGGAACAACAAGTCGATCTGTAGCCACTTAAAGAGTATATCCTAGTGCAAAAGGCTAAAATGTTGCAGCTGCAGACTGCTTTGAAGAAGAAAGATGCAAAGTTCTTCAGATGGACAGTAGGTTAGAGGAGATCATAGAAACTTCCTCCTATTTTGTAGATAGATCCCAAGATTTTCTTGAGGTCTTGAATGCCAGATTGGCAAGACCAGAAGATGATGCCGAGATTCCAGGAGAACTACCAGCCAAAGATCATCAAACCCTCAGGAGAGATCACAGCCTAGTAGAATTTGCCATCAGCACTGCTGAAGACTTTAAGAAGGCTGTCTGAAGGACACAGGTAGCATGCTCAGAATATTTTAAAAGGTTCCTTAATGCATATAACTGCTGCCAGACAGAGGCTGAGCTTAGGTTTGAAGAGTTCCCAGATCATGAAACCTTTATGGACATATTGCAGAAAGGGCATCAAGATGCAGAGGCCAGGACGCAGCAGATTCAATCCATTGATGCCATAGTACTGAAGAACGAAGTGGGTCACGCAGCCGTTAGCATACAGGTTCTAGAAGACCAGCTTCGGTTGAGCCCAGCAAGGATCGAATCCATCAGGAACCAAGTTGACAAGTTTGAAATTAACATCCAGTTCCTAGAGCCATGGGCTTTTGAAGGCCTCGCTGCTGAAGCAGCAGCGTGGAAAAAATTCTTTGAAAACCAAGCAGGATCCTCCTCATAGAGGACCGCTCAACTTTTTATTAATGTAATATTTTTGTAAAAGTTTTGAGAAATGAAGCATTGGGAAAGCAAAAGGTTGGGAAGCCCAAAGGTCACTTTGGGCAGCCCAACCATTTTGACTTTTTGTATAAAAGTAGGAAGCATAGAAGCAAAGGGGGCTTTTTTCCCCAGTAAGACTGGAAGGTTGTTGTAAGAAGAACTATTTCCTTTTGCAATAAAAATTACAGTTTTCTTGTTGAAAGAAGATCGGTGGGATTTCAAATGTTTTTCCATGGATAGTCGAAAGATGAACTACTTTGTTTTTCAGCATTTTATCCGTGAATCGTGAGATCGTTCTAACTTATGACCTATGTCTTGTTTCAATGATTTCTGATTTATTTTATGGAATGACCACCATGAGTAATGCATGCTTATTATGAAACAATTGGTTAGCTAGTTGTGGAAATATATTTCATTGTTCATGCCTGTAAAAGTAAATGTCAGCTATTTGTAATTGCTTTTGTCATGTGTGCACACCCACATTGCTCATATTTATTAAATATAATTTGGCTCCCCGGGGATAGGTAGATAGAGATAAATAGATAGACAGATAGCTAGGTCAATGCATAGATGCATGTGTGATTCTGGTGCTGGTGAGCCTAAGACGATAGGTAAGAACCTGCGCATCACATTGTGACTGTTCCCCACATCCTTCACCACCCTGCATGTTTAGTTAGATTCTTGCATATCATTCTTAAGTCAAAAATACAAATTCCGGTGGACCGGGCTGCAACCGGTAAACCCTTGTTGTTACTTTGACCTACGGTAGCCGGACCGTAAAACCGGACGGATTCCCTATACCAAACAGTCAATGGGCTAGTTGGGAATGTAGATTGGGGAGAATCCCTTACTGTTGTCGCCTGCGAATTTCCAGGCCCCAACAGGTTCTTTCGTCCTACAGAATTCCACCCATGCAGCAATGCTGGGTAAGGAAATTTCAATTATGAACCTGGGATAAGCCCCTAAAAGAATGCATGATCCAAAGGATTATTTGGCAATCCTATTTGCTTAAGAACGAGATAAGTTTCATTACACACATGAGGAGTTACATATGACTCCATATATAAGGAAGTTATTGATTTTAGTGAGGCATTAGAGAATATTACTGATCCAAAAGTAAGGGAACATGTTGCTAAGTATCATAAAGATACTAAGCAGACTACCATTCACTTTAGGAAATTAAAGTTCAATGCAAAAGATAAAATTCATTGGGTAAACATGGAGAAAGAAGCAAGACAATAGGAAACAACAAATTCTTATTCTATCTCAGCCTCCCAGTCTAAAGACAAGGGAAAGCCATCATGGAGACCCCAGTGATTGATCAGTCTTCACAATTGGACGAAGCTATGCATAAAGGGGAAGAATTCATGACAAATAATGAGAAGCTCAGTTCCCAGCTTTAGACACAGATAGAAGCGGCTGAACCTCAGCCTAAAAGACATAAAACTCAGTCTGTTCCCCAGCAAGCACATGAACCTAAAGCACTAGTGGCTCAAATAGAACACATACCTCAGCAAGTGGTCAGAGAGGAACAACCAACACATGTAGCTCCACTTGCTCTTCAAGAACAACTACTTCTGCAGATTCTTCCAATACAACAGGTTGAACATCCACCTGAACCTGAAATTGAAGTGCATGGTATTGATAGTGACTTGGAGGAAGAATTTGGTCCTACTACATGCCCTGTAAATATTTTTCGTTCCATGACATCCTCCATTCCTGATATACAGTCATCATTAGGTCTTTTTGATGCTTTATTTCCTAAGTGTTCCTTTTCTTATTTGAATTTAAATCCCATTGTTGAGGACACCTATACAATCCCATAAGTGTTAGCAAAAGTGCCCATTCCTACTTCTCCTCTTGCTCCATTTGTGTCATTGATCCCCCATACATCCTATACTACCTCTACATCCTCGCATATTTCATTTTCCCAAGTAGAAGTCCCATCTACCTCCATAATTCTTTCTTCGCAAGTTGATATTCCTATTACCACCTCTTCCCCTTCTCTTATATCTATTTTCCCTACTCCCCCTTTGGAAATTTATACCATTAGCGTAGAAGTCCTGGTCTCTCAAACACAACCTGAGCCATCAACCACCCCCCAAGAGGAAATCCTACCGGACTCGAAAGAGATGGTAGATTTTGGAGAGGATGGTTTTGTTTCCTTAGGGAAATATTTTTGGAGCAAAAAAGAGAAGGAAATAATAAAAAAGGGAACAAAGAGGACAAGGGAAGGCACACTCAAACATCTGCCTTCCCTTAATCAAGTTGCATGGAGAATTGATTCCCCTAATGTTAGACAAGGATCATTGGATACAACAACTGCTATGGGAGCTTTCACAGGAGCAAATTATGACTCAGTGTCACATATGCATAACAATCTCCTGGATAAAGAACCCGAATTGCAGAAAGCCAAAGAGGATCTGGCAGCAACAGAGGCATATTACCAAAAGGAGACTCATCTCCTCAAACAAGAACACCAAGATAAAAAAGAATATTTGCAGAAGAAGATTGATCATCTCAAGCATCAACTTAAGAAATAAGAGCTCCTTAATCAACAATAGGCTGATCAGAATGCTACCCTCAAGTAACAACTCAAAGAATCATAGTTGTCTTCAGCTGCCTCATCATTTTCCACATTAACAGCTGAAGAATTCAAATAGTTAGCTTGCAGGGTTAATGATCAATATTATCAATCTATGATCAATATGTATTCAGAGTTAAATGAAATGTAGTCAGATGTACTACATGAACACTATACTTGAATAACTGCAACAGCTAAGGCATTTGAGAATGTGTTGGGTTGGAAAACATGCATCAGGGATAAAGCACAGGACATTCCAATCATGGACAATATTCGGGCTAAGAAAACCGAAGTGACAATTGAAACTTGGGAAGGCATCTGCGATACAATTGATTCCATTATCCATGAGGGACAAGCGACATGAAAGTGTAGGTGGACAACTTCTGATGGTTTGCTCGGTTTCTTGAAGCTTCATACGTTAGGTCTGATCAACCAGGAAGTACCTCTAAATCTAAAATTAGAGGAAATTGAACAAACCTTTACTGCAGTTAAGGAGCAAATTCAGGGTGTGACCTGGATTACTTTGCAGGAGATTACGAGCTGGATTGAGATAGCTAGTTCTGCGATGGTTTAAATACAGGTGTATCTTCGGGAATGGAAGAAGGTCAAGAAGAGGGAAGTCACATCCCATATATTGAGGGTAGAAGTACACCTAGAACAAGCCAAATACTAGGATATCGATTTCTTGATGGATCCTGATGCTAAGTGGCGTTCTGCCCTTGGCCAAAGTAAAACTATTTGATTTTGTGATCCCACATCTTGGGAATTTTCCTTTTTTGTAAAACTTTGTATTATTATTTGAAGGGTAAGTTTTCCCAATTGAAGGGGGAATTTTTGAGAGATTAAGCCTAGGAATAGATCGAAGGATAGACTACCAAGTTACATTACAGTGAAGTTTGTGATTTTGTACTAGGCAATTTTTTACAAGTAAATAAAATTGCTATCATTTCATGCTATGTTTCATGGTTCATTCGTTAAATGTTTTTAATGAATTCCAGTTATTCTTCTATTATTTTATGTCTTGCTAATTATCAATGGTATTTATTAATGTGTTGAATTATGTCTCGATTTCTCATTAAATGGTTAACATGTGATATGTATGTCAAACGAATGTGTTTTCTTGATTTATGTGACCTATAATAGCATTGATTGTAGTATTGTAAGATCCTATAAATACCAAAAAATGAATTTTAGTTCTGAGCTCAATGACTCCAAAACCAATAAATAAGTAGTTAGCAGTTTCCTTTTTTTGTAAAAATTTGGAATATTATTGAAACGAAAAGGTGTTTCCAAGTAAGGGGGGGGGGGAATTTTTGGAGACTAACCTTAGGAGCTATATAGAAAAAAGCTTATGATTTTTTCACTTTTTAATTTTTGCAAAATAATAAAATTGCAGTCATTTTGTGGTATGTTTCATGGTTCATTAAATGTTTTTAATGGATTGTAGTCATTCTTGTATTTGCACCGAGAGGTGAAAAGGAACGTCGAGAGGGTAAAAATATCGAGTCTTTCCACAACTAAAACTTTCTGACTTTAATAATACTTTTGTCACATGCAGGTGTTGTTAAAATCATGTTTCATCTTTCAACTTCATTCTTTTATAATGAATGAATTAAGTCTTCGTTGGTGTGCTTAGATTACTTGAATTTATTTTATAATATCCTTGATTAATTTAATTTCTTCTATGATCTCCTTGCTGAGCAATTTGATAATAATTAGAATTTTGTTTTTGGTAAATTCAGCTCTTGATCTGTTGGAAATAAAAGTGGTAGAAATAATTGGGCCACATGCATTCGAGGATGCATAATTCATATTACATCTATGATATGCAGCCAAAGTCCCATTTCTGATATCCGATATGCATCCCAAGTCCCATTAAAACACAGATCAATGGGAAAGCACAGAGCAACATCATAAGAAAAAGCTAAAAAGAAAGTTAAGATTTTCGATATCTGAGATCCTGTGCGGAAGAGCATAGTGTAAAATCGGAAAAGTGAAGAAGTGTCGACTTTCGACTTTTGAGTTTTCTAATTTCCATCTTCCAGCTCTTCGACTTCTGATTTCTGACTTCAAAATGCCAAAATCCACAAAGTGACATGCTCACCTATCACTTTTTTGATTTTCGTATTCCGACCTTACGACTTTTGCTTTCCGACTTCAGAATGCGAAAATCCATGGAACAACCATTTTCTTCTTCAGTTTTTCAGTTTTCAACTTTTGACCTCCCGACTTCCGCTTTTCGGCTTCAAGAATCGAAAATCCAATTTTCCTTAGAAATTTCAGCTATATTTTCACTTTCTGACTTCTGACCTCCCGACTTCTGCTTTCCAGTTTTGGGAATCGAAAATTCAACTTTCCTTAGAACCTTCAGGTATATTTCCGATTTTTTACCTTCGACTTCCGGTTTTCGACCTTGAATTTTGGAAATCCATGGAACGACTATTTGCTTCGTTGGATTTTTGATTCTTAAAGCCAAAAAGTGGAAGTTGGGAGGTTGGAAGTAAGAAAGCAGAAATCTAGCTGAAATTTCCAAGGAAAGTTGGATTTTTTTATTCTGGAAGCTGATAAGCAGAAGTCAGGAAGTCAAAATTCGGAAATCGGAAACAGAAGAAGCAAATGGTCGTTCCATGTATTTTTGTAGTCCAAGGTCAGAATGCGAAGATGGAAGGTCGAAAGTTGAAAATAAAAAAAGTGACAGGTGAGCATGTCGTTTTATATATTTCCACATTCGAAAGTCAAAAATCGGAAGCTGAAGATCCAGAAAACAGAAATCGGAATAGTTGAAAGTCGGATTTCGACAAAACATAAAAAGAGAAGGCGGAAATTTGGGTTTCTGCAATACATCCGATAAACATAAACTAATGACAAAATTTTCAAGGAGTGAATTAATAATGACCAAAAATTGAAGGAGTGAATTAATTTTCCTAAGTTATTAAGCATCCTTGAAGCTAAAATTCTTGTACAATTTGGAACAAAATTAATATTTTCTTATCTATCAGATGTATAATTCCATATTGAAGCTGTAATGTATTTTTAAAACGTAATTTTTATGTATGAAATCGTATAAATAAATAGATACTCTGAGAACTTTATTTTATTGGAAAATGATTTTTCCCACTCTGATGGTGTCTGGTTTGTATTTTTACTACTATTCTTGTTAGACATTTAGAAATAGTAGTCTCCCCACTCATTAGATTTGGATTTTTCATAATGATGTCCATTTTTTATTTTTATTATTATGTATTTGATATGCTTCTAACAAGATTATATCTTACTGATTCTAACCACTCTTATTATATCCAAAACCATATATATTATAAAGAGTGGCGTCCTACACTCAATTAAACAAATTTAAACACAGTTCTTTAAAAAAGTCTTAAACTTTTTTATGGAAATTGTGAAAGTGTTTAAATTATTTAGGCCAAACATTTTTAAATGAAAAATTACAATTGTACTTCAAAAATATTTGAAATAGATTACCAACTTGCTCGATTCTAATCCATTCATTCACGTCAATTGGCATATTGGCATATTTCCTAGTGAAAAAGTATGTAATGTATTAGAGAAATATCTTAACACAAAATTTAAGACCAAAACCTCTAATCCAGAGACTAGCTGCATTCTTCATCTTCAAAGACAGGCTCCAAACCGTCGATTGATGATATATGGGAAGCAGTCGAACATGACAAACTCCAAATCCAATTGTCATCATTTGCAAAGTCAATCAATAAATATAAGCCATAAAAAATATAATTCTTGCCAGAAGAATTCAATAAAAATGTAAATATAAATATTAGTAATTATTTGCTTTTTCATGTGCTTATTGTAAAAAATTATCCATGTTATAAAAAAGGCACAACATTAAATGAAGACGGATTATTGTAACAGACATGAAATTAGAGTCATTTGAGAACTGGTTCGTTATTGTAACATCTATGAAATTATATTACAACATCGGATCATTTAAACATGAAATTACTTTAATATCAATAGTGGTTGATTTTCCAAGTAGTCATTAAAGTATTATATGACTGCTTAATCAAGAAGCTGATAGCTAATGCTATAAAGAAATAACATAAACATAACATTTTCATTATATTAACTTTGTAATATTATGATATCACGTTGGATGATTTCATTCAAGAAGCTCACTACTAATGCAGTTAAAAACAGAATAAAATGTTGAACTGTCATTATATATAAATGTATGAAGACCAACATTTATATATCCGACCATGTTGCTGGAAATAAAGGTTTAAGATAAATCAAAATGGACGACGTAGATCGAATCCCAGAATCCAAATATTTGTTGTCTGGTGCGCGTGATAATGAGGAGTGCCATAATGATTAAGCAACAGAAGATGAGTATAGCCTTTACACACAGTATGGTAAGGAAGAAGGGGTGCTGAAAACAAGGGAATATTGATACCATCAGAAGAATGGATCGATGAAGTGACAAATGTCAAGTCCACACACCATGAGATAACTTAAGGCTGATGATAAGTGAGGCTAAGGGTCACTTCCGCCATTAATATCATGATGTCATAGCAGAAAGGGGCAGCATAGTTGGCATATCCACATAAGGAATCAGATCAAGATCCCACATGACCGTTCGTTTTGTCATCATGCCACTCGATGATGGCATGTGTGAGTATTTAACGGACTCATAATTGAAACTCAACCACCCGGCTCATTATAATGCCACAATTAGAGCCGTTCAAAGATACATAGTGAGTGAATGCTAGTGAACAACGTGGATGACTAACTATTGTTCTGCTGAGGGTCCTGGGGGTCCTGATATGGAATCTATAATAACTGTTCTTCTTGGGAAGTCTATTGTTCTGTTAGTTTTTCAACATTTAAGCTAGCATTATGTTAAGATCTTTTCATTGAGAGAATAACAAGCACATCAATCACATAAGCACATCACAAGAGACAAGAG